>JAPYZP010002117.1:0-14808 GCA_030522985.1 Torymus sinensis
TTTGCATTAAATTTAATAAGAATTTCTGAAATTTAATTTTAATTCTTGAACAAATTTAATAAAAATTTTCAAGTTTTATTATAGAATTTTTAACAGTGAATGTTTTAATTATTCTATACAATTACTTGATATATACAAATAAATGTTGACTATGTCCTGACTATTAAGATTTGTTTTTGAACAATTTCCATTGATGCCTCGTCTAAATCTTAATTGTAAAGTTTTAAAACGAAATATAGCAGGTATTGAAAAAATTGAGGGAGACATGACAATAGTAAATAAAAAATTAAAAAAAAAACTAATTAATAATATTTTTATAATTTAACATAGGTATGTCTAAATATAGGTATGTATAACGAAAAAAGTTATGAAAAAAACCTGAAATAAATAGAATACGACGGAAGAAAGGAAGTATTAGAACGAAAAATTTAAGTTCACTACAAATAATAGATAATAATCAAGAAGAATTTAAAAAAAAAGCCAAATATAATGAGAAAAGTCCTGAACAATAATTTGAAAGTAATAAAAAGCAGACAAAAATATTCTATAAAAATGTCTATTGCAAGTACTGAGTAATTAACAGATGCAAGAAATAAAAGATTTTTGAAGACAATTGTTCTGAGGCCAAAATCAGTTTAAAACAAAATGTAGTTTAAACAATATGCAATATATATATACTATAAATATATACTTGAAGTTATATTATTTTTTGAAATACTGAAATTAGTCGACCCGCCTTTTTCATAAGAAAATCTCGAGCGACGCCCTTACGTTATAGATAGTGTTTGCGTGTCTGACCGTATTTCACGGCTTTCTACTTCGAGGCGAAATGGAATCGAGTTCGCCACAGAGAAGGGCTTCGAATCATCCTAAATAGGGCCTGTTGGTTCTCAATGTTTAACGATGATATATATATATACGGAAATGTAACTTTTATAATTTATTGAAAGTTATAAAAGTCTCTGAATAGTAAGTTAGGTGAGGGTGTAATCATCATGTTGTATTGAAATTTCATAAAAAGAAATAAAGAAGCTGTGTTCTATGTGAAAAGATTCGTCCAAGGATAAATCGGTTGCCTTTTAATTGGAAATGCATTATACTTGTTATCAATTCAATGATGTATGGATCCTTAACCTTTGGATCACGGATTGGTACCAAATTGTAATATCTTGTTTTAGAGTAAAAAAATATTGAACCCCTGTTCCCGGATTTATTCTCATAAGCATTGTTCTCGAGATATGTGCCATGTTAGCTTAAAAATGTGTTATTTTGCTGAAAAATGATGTCTCTTCGATTGTATGTAACTCTGCAAGTATTCTCGTTACAAAAATGAGCGAAAAAAATTATAAAAGTAGGCAGAACAAGCTTTATTTAAAGCACTGTTTCGACTAAAAACTTCGATTTTTCAAAAATTTATGAGAAAACAAAGATAATGTAAAAAAACATGATTGAAAATAACACTCTTAAAATTTTGTTAAAATATGAGAAATTTTCAATCATTTTTTTTACACTATCTTTGATTTCTCATAAGTTTCTGAAAAATCGATATTTTTAGTCAAAACAGTGCTTAAAATAAAGCTCGTTCTACCAGCTTTCAAATCTCCCGCCACAGCACCTCTACATCCACTTTCCATACTCTATGGCGTGTGCCGCCCACGCCAGCTTTCTCAGGTAAGGTTACGTGCCGTGCATATCTGGCTCGTCCTCGAGCCTCCCATCTGTCTCTTTGACCCGTGGAAAACCCAGATATCTCGAAATTTTCTGATGCAATAGCGAAAATAACAGTACGGCGGAGCTGCACGAGGAAACGGCGTTAGTTTGCTGTCTCCCAGCGCCCGAGAGTCACTCACACAGAAAAGTCGCAAAATGACGGAAGAGGAATCGGTGAGTGTGAAATTTATAACCTTTTTTCCGATCCGCCGAGCCTGGAGGTGCAAACGTATGGGCGCGCGTGCTCAAGGAAAGCATGGGCCGCGTGTCCGCACACGTGTGTACCTGGTCGTAATCCTCGCCATTTATGGTTACACGCGGGATTATCGATGGATTTTTGAGTATTTCGGGGTTTTCGGGTGGTTTGGAGTGACTTTGTTGGGCTTGAATAGATGGAAACGCGGTCGAGGGCAAACACAACCTCCAAATGCACGTTGCGACCTTCCGTGGCAAAGAGCGAGAGAGAGAGAGCGATACACCGGTTTTCGTGCCTCCCTCTCTATCTCGACTTCGCGTGGCTACGTCACATGACGCCGTGTGCGATTTTATGACTTTTTGCATGCTTTTTTTTTGGAATTTCAAAGAGATATTGAGACGCGGAGTCAGGAAAAATTTCGGAGCATTTATGGCTTTTAACGAAGGCTCGGACATTTGTTTACATGTATTGTGGCCGTGGCTGGTTGTCAAGGGGCTCGCGAAATTTCGTTTGAATTCGTGCCACGAATTTAACTTGTACTTATTGGCGAGGATAGTTTTTTATATGTATGCTATAGGATACATATGGTCAAAATGATGACTATTTTTGTATTATTGATTTTTTTTCTCATTTTTATAAGAGATTTGATTACTTTGTACATTATTAATAGTGGAAAACTTAATAATTTTTAGCTGTTTACTACATTGACTTACAATTTCACTGTAATCTTTGTAGATTATCATTTTCCACAATCAAATCTTGTATTTATAAATTATTTTTCCAATATTTTTGTCAATGTTTTATTCCAGTTGTATTTTGTTTACATCAAATATATGTATAATTACTTGAAGAATTTATTGATAAGGTTCTATTTAAATGTAGCATATGTATATAAATGTTTTATGTAACTTTATTTTAAGCGATTACAAAATAAATTTAAACGTAAAATGATATTAATTAATAAGAAAATACAAATCCCAATACGTAAATGCTAGTTTTTAGTTAATTGAAAAAATAAAAATTTTTTAAGTATTTCATGTTTGGAATATAAGTTTATTGAATGAATATTGCTATACCTTGTTATATGTGGTTATATTTTACAACTCTTTCATCATTCTTCTGATTCATACTTTATAATGAATCATGAAAATGTTATTCACTATTTCATTATGTTATCAAATAATAATCTGATAATTGCATTGTAACTCAATTTTTTTCCAGATGTTTGATCCTAAGCTGACAAAGAAGAAGAAGAAGAAGAAGACTGGCTTTGACTTGGATTTAGCTATTGCAGAAGGAGGTGTTTCAGTAGCTCCTTCTACTGATGCAAAAGATGATTCAAAAGAAAATAAAGAAAATATTGAGGTGTGTATTTTGTTAATTTCTACCAAATCAAAGTTCGTTGCTTGAATAAAATGATTAACCCTTTTGAAAACTCTGATTTGGTGTATACAAATTTATAAGTTTCCACATATTTTTAACAAGTAATTTTTTATAGGAGCAAGTAGAACCACAGGCAGAAGAACCAGAAGTCGACGACTTTGATCTGTCTCTTGACTTCTCAAAGAATTTGAAGAAGAAGAAAAAGAAGAAGAAGGACTTGGATGAACTTGTAGCTGAAGAAAGGAAAGAAAATGAAGCTAATGACAATGGTAACTATTACATAAAATTAGATTTTCTTACAAAGCATACATGTGCGCCTGAATGTTTATGTTTTGCGTTATTTGTTAACATGCTGCACTGAGTCCGAGCGAAGTGCAGATTATGGTAAGACATAAGAACGACAAATATCTTCTTTTGTAATTGCACTTTCAGTTTTAGTCAGCAAAATTAGTTTTATCGTTCTTGTAATAGCAACTTTGGTGAAAATTAGAAACTAATTTATAATTTTGAGATACATATTTTGAAGAAACTTTATTCAATTTCTATGAAACTATTCCTTTTATTTTTATATTTTATCTAATTGTACACATTTTTTACACGAAAATAAGTAAAGTAAAAGTGAAAATGTTCTCCAACTCATTAAAATGTTAAAATGTCTTTCAAAAGTTTATAAATTACCTTACCTCTTAATACAAAAGTTTGATTGTTCAGAAGTTGTAAGACTACAATTTTCAAAATTAATTTTTATAACAAGATTTATTCTTCTTTAAAAATAATTAATATAATAAAATTTAACTGTTTTTTTTTTTCAATTTTCACCAATAAATCTTCATAATCAATAAATATATTTGATGTTTCAATGTTTTTCTTATTATCACATACAGCCTCTGTATCACTTTTATGTAGAAATATTATAGAATTCTGCTAGCTTAATGAGCTCAATGTTGAATGCGAGTGTAATTTAGATTGCTATGTAATGTGATTGATGTTTTTTCTTTTATTTATTCAAGAATATATACTAATATTATATTTTGTTTGTACAGAGGAACCAAGTCAATGGGTTGGTTCAGACAGAGATTACACATATGATGAGCTCCTGGCACGAGTTTTCAACATAATGAAAGAGAAGAATCCTGACATGGTTGCAGGAAAGAAACAGAAATTCGTTATGAGACCACCACAGGTGGTGCGTATTGGAACGAAGAAGACTTCTTTCTCTAATTTCACTGAGGTAACTATTTATATAATTTTATAAGTAAATAAAAATTATGATGCTTCGTCTTCGTCATGCTTCAATAACACTTGTTTGTTAGTTCACTTAAATTTGTAGTTTGTCAAAGCAAATTTAGTCATTATTAGTTTGTAGTATTTTCGTAAATTAAAATTATCCATAAAATATTTGTTATCAAATTTTGCATATATTTATAGAGTAGCATTATTTCTTTTATTTCAAATATATATTTTAAAAGATATCAGTTTAATATTACATATTAGATACAAATTAAAAGTTGTAACTGAAATCAAGTTTCATGTATTTATGCACTAAAAATTTATTATCTAATTTTTATTTATCTCGTATCAACTAATATGACAAATAATTGCAATTAAAAATTTAGCTCTTCAGAAGGGTCTATTTAGTTCTAACAAAAGTGATACTTTCATTCTGAAAACTGTGGTATCACTATTTTTAATTCCCAGTTATTAAGTTAATAAGGAAAACCAATAATTCTTATTGTCTTTTACTTCTAGATTTGCAGAACTCTGCACAGGCAACCTAAACATTTGCTTGACTTCTTATTGGCTGAGTTGGGTACGAGTGGTTCAGTGGACGGTAACAGTCAGCTGATCATCAAGGGTAGATTCCAACAGAAGCAGATAGAAAACGTTCTCAGAAGATACATCAAGGAATACGTTACGTGTCATACGTGTCGTTCTCCAGACACCATTCTGCAAAAAGATACAAGACTTTTCTTCCTTCAGTGTGAAACGTGCGGTTCAAGATGTTCGGTGGCTAGTATAAAGTCTGGTTTCCAGGTTAGTACTTTTATCAATATTAACTTAAAGTTCATTTATTTTATTTTGTTTTATGTTATTTTATTTCAAATATATATTTCAAGTTATAAAGTGACACTGTGTTTTATCGAAAAAAATGTGCTTGCGAAGTGATCTGTAATGATCTTTAACGTAAAAATGTAATAAAATGTAAAGGTTCTAATATTTGTATAATTAATCAACACTTTAACTCATTTCAATAATTTATGAACATATTTTGAACTAATTAATTTACATCATTTGCGATAACACAACATTTTTTTTTTGTTTTCAGGCCGTTACCAGCAAGCGTGCAGCAATTCGTGCAAAAACTGCCTAAGAATAATTTACACCCTGTACCGCATATATTATTTAGAGTTATTTCTTTAATAAAAAAAAATGTTTTAATAAAAAAATTATCGTTGCAATTTATATATATACGATTGAAGCCGATTTCGACTGCGCTGTCCATCCTTTTTCCAAGTGTAAAGTGCGATTGCGATTTCTTAATAGCAAAATAACGCGAAAAAAATAAAACGAGAGTAAACAAAGAGTTAGGTATTATAAGTGTCATCGGACTAGTTCCTTTTTCTTCGGCCGTTGGAGAGGATAGGGAGAGGAGAGAGAGAGGAGAGAGAGGAAGGCGAAGAAAACGGTGGTTTATCACGATGAAATAGCAAAAATGTTCCGCGGGAGCAGCACCGCGCGGTGCTTGTGTACGAGGAATGTGTAAAAAATAATGATGCAAATAATGGAATAATAAATGTGTAAACCCGAATGAACGCGAGCGCGCGAGTGACAGCGTGGAGAAGTGTTGATTTGTAAATGGGGGGAAAACGGCAAAACGACATCCTTGGAAATCTGACGATATATATATTGTTATGTCGGTAAAGCAAATGGTGGTAATACGATTAATAGAATGCATAGACCAGAAAAATCATGAAATGATTGAGTCATTCTTAGGTAATTTATTCATTGTACATTTATTACTGTCTTAATAAATCACGAAGCGCTCAGTCTGCTAACATTCTTTTCAAACTAATTGTTCTTATTATTCATTTCTTATTAACCAGTCTATCCCATTTTTTTCATTATTCCATGGTACATATTTAAGAGAATTAATGAAAATAATGTATTAAGTAGAGGAAATTAGATATAGCATTTTCTTATTTTGGATTTTTTTTATCATTAATTTATCGAATTGTATTCATGTGCGTGAAACCTTACGATATTGTATGATTGTAACTGATTTATTTTCGAAGATTTGTTCAAAATACGAGATGACCATAAAATTTTGTAAAAGATTATATACGATTTCATTCACTTTTATAAAATATAAATCATTTAAATGAGAATGTTTTATGAAGCTTTTTATATGTACTTCAAATAAAAATTGTATGCAAAAATATTAACATTAAACTTTTTATTTACATGACTCTGAAAATTGTAAAAAAGAGACCTCTTTAATTCAGTATTACGTTAGTTCTATTAGAATTTGAAATAATGTTTTCTTTTAAGTAGAAACAAATGTGAAAAACACCGCATTTTAAGAATTTTCTGCATGAAAATATTTGTTCTGGGATACCTATACAACCTTTGTGCATTAACATTAAAATCTTTCCAGCGTAAGCGAGACAAACTACTAGAATCCAATACAAGTTAATTATTTCAAATAACAACATTACGATTGCATTGCTCAATTTGAAAAAATTGTTACAAAATTTCTTAATAATTACAATAAAAACCATTTTCGACTGCAAAACGAATACCAAACTCAGCTTTTCTATTCGAGCCCTATCTATAACTATCAACCATACGTGTACTCTTTCTTCCCCAAATATCTTTCGTCCAACCCTCGGGCCAATGCGCGCCTCTTGCAGTCGTATTGATGTTTTTCGAGTAATCGGGTGGAAACCCTAGCTTCCTGCTATGCGTTCTACCGCGCAGGGGCTAATGCCCTTTGTCCACGCGCGATGCGCACGTATCCGAATGCACGAATTTCTGGCAACCCCTCGCCTTTGTGTGTAGCTGGACTATGTGCTCGGAAGAGAGTATAGTGACCGATTTGTTTTTTCCGCTTTGTTAGCAGTTTCCAATTAGGGAGTTGGATATTGCTGTGTATCGAGAAAAAATGGGAGATCATAGGTGTACATACATTCGATGAAGCGTTTATTAAATTTATTATACATCCAGTGTTATATTAATTTTGTACAGAGGTCGTTTAATTTTATGAAATCAAGGCACATATAGTAATAATACAAGTACAAAGTAAACTTCTGAAAGTTTAAATTGGGCAGCAAATACGAGTATTCAGGAACTTTCTGACAAATGAATATTTAGTTGACCTGCCTAAACTAGTTGTAATTAAATATAATCAATTTATAAGTCAAGTATGTTTACTTCTACAATACGCTGACTTTAGTGATTTTTATAATATTATAATAGCAATTCCCTACGCAATAAAAATTCTAAAAAATCTCATTTCGCCCCCACGATAAATTCTTAAAATTTACCTTTTCGTCTACGCAGCTCCTCATTTTTACAATTAGTATAAAGAATCAATTTTGTTGATGTATAGTTGAGGTCACCTTTTGTCAATAAGCTACTATATCGTCAATGTTTAACATATCTCATGCAAATCAATTCTATGAGAAATGCAGTGATCGAGATGATATGCCCCGCGCCCATCAATACCGCTAACTGCATTGCAAACAAGCCAGACTTGTTTGTGCCATCCGTCTTCCTCTTCTGAAACGAGATCTTATTCTTCCTGACATAGTCCCACGAATTGGGAACACCGGCCTCGACCAGTCTCTGCAAAATAACATCGAATTTCCTGGCGAACGGCGACGCTTTTTCAAAGGGAAACGCCTTGAAGTCCTCGAGAAGCGACAATCCGGTCATCTTCATGATGGGCTCGCCATCGGCGCCCCTGAATTTCTCGACAGCCGTTACAGCCTGCATGTGGAATGCCACGCAGATCGACGGTTCGTTGTTGAGATTCGCGTGGTAGCACTCGTTGATGTTCTTCACCTTGTTCGCCCTGGCGAGCACCTTCTTGATGGAGTCGTCAAAGTTCTTGCAGAAGGACTCGGTGAAGAAGTCGCCCGCGTAAATCGGCAGCTGGGACTCGTAAAGATCCTCGAAGCTGTCGTAGGACAGCTCGGTCTTCAGGAACTTTATGCCGGTGAGGTTCGCCACGAAGTCTGTGGTGTACTCCAGGGATAGTGAAATCAGTGCGAGGAGGACGACGCGTTCCATGAATTTTCTTGGCTGCTGTTGCAAGGCGACACCCACGAGGACTTGGAATATCTTGGTGGAGTCCCAAGATTTTCGTGGGAACTTCAGGATCCTCGCGATGATGGTGAAGCTGATGACGATGATCGGGAAGATGAAGAGGACTATCAACGCGCTCAACGGTACGCGCACCTCGGAGTTGATCAGATGGGGCACGACGATGACGAACTTGGTGGTGGCGAAGGGTCGGCTCCTTATCAGGTTTCCCTTGTTGAACGCCCCGATGATGTTCGGGATGGTCATCGCGTTGATGATGTTGCTCTCTAGCAGTAGGAATACCATGTGCTTCTCCTCGTAGGTCGTTGCGTCGAAGTATATGTAGTGCACACTGCTATTGATGGTTTGAAAGAAGGGTTCGAAGTACTTGTGGTACTTGCCACCTAAACGGATCACATCGCCCTTCTCATTCTTTATCACCGTCAGGTAGGGCGGATCGTTGTACACGGGTATTTTCAACGGATAGCCGTGTACGTCGTTCACTTTGTCTGGAAATAGTTGACTCGCCGTGCTCAATTCTTCTACGTTTATCACCTTTGTGAAAGGATTGTATGAAATTTTCAAGGGGACATCAGCTGTTCTCGTATCCTGTTGACTTATGGGTTTGATGAAAGGATTACCGGAAGCGTCATCGTTTCGGTTCAGCTTCAAGATGAAGACGTCGAGAAATTGAAGTGTCCATATGTATTCGAAAAAGTTCTCAACATCCGTCTTGGATACAAAGCCATGGTACACGAGGATGCATTTAGGTCGTGGCGGAACGAACGCTGGATCGGCGATGACTTTGAAAACGTTTTTCAACCTTTGCAAATAGTTCTCGTTTGTAAGTATAATTACGAACGGCACGGGCGCAGATCTCGGATTCACGTGGACAGCCTTGCTGAAAGGTGTGCCATTATCGAGGCCATTTACATTGATGAGAACTGTTGGGAATACCGCTGCTATACCTTTCAACGCGAATTCCCTTTGAGTTCCATTGCTGGCCGCGTCGTCATTGATGAATACAGATATTTCGTACGGCGTTTCTTCAGAAGCTATTTGTTTTTTAATGTAATCAAACCAATTGAATCTATGGTACGGTTCAGCTCGATAATGCGTCAAAACGAAAAAGCAATAAATAATAAATATTCTTAATGCTGAAGTTAACATGATTTGATAATGTATCTGCGCTTGTGAATTTTAAACGATCTGTCGAAGTCAACGGATCGTCAAATTTAACTATTTCGTAAAGTAGTAATAATGCTTGAAATTAAATTCATTGGAGAATGTTCTTATTTTGGTGAATCACCAATACATCAATCTACAAATTTTTACTTTTAATATTTTTGATACGAATATTAATATCGGTTGATCAATGATCATTTTTTTTAGTTTCTTTGTAATCATCATTTTTGAAGAAATCTACAGTATATACGTCGTACACATATTGCATTTTTTAAATAAATTGAACTTCACCTTACAAAATAAAAATATTAGTAAATATATATACACTTTATAAATCACATATTTGTGATACAAAGGATTTATTTTTGCACTTAAACAACTTGTACAATAATTATAACGAATTATGACACGCATTTACCAATAAATACCTCTAAATTCAATTTGATTTATTAAGTATCTAAATTTTCGTAATGCAGGAATATGTAATAGTTGTAACACAATTTGTTAAAATAAAACACACTAAAATTGTCAGTAACATCAGTAAAAACACAAAATTGTAATATAATATTTGTCTCTGTCGGTTCACACTTTTATCGAATTTCTTTATGAATGAAATATCGTGGAAGCGATAATTCCACTTGAACAAGCCAAGTCCAACAAACTATTCCATAATTAAATACTATTCCACACAATAGGTGAAGTCTATTCAAAAGCAAGCACATGTCACGTCATCTCTCAATATGACTTGTGTTATTCCAGTAATTGGTATATTATTAGCTTGTACAGTTCGGAATATTTCTAGTAATAGACAACAGATACGCAATAAAACTTCTATGCATATATAGTAGGAGGTATGTCTGCACCCTTTAATTCATTTTTTTGCTTTTCGTAACAAAAATTAATTAAATAATAATTATAAAACCATAACTCGTGAAAAGTTAAAAAAATTCAAATTTCTCAACACAGTGAAATAGTTTGTTCATTTTCAATTGAGAAATTCATGGGCTCTGTAGAGTTAGTCTTTTTTCAAACATAATTAATATTTTATCGCGTGTAATCACTTTAAACATACATTTTGCTTATTCAAAAGAAAAACTAAAATATTTAGAAACCCTATCAAGGATGTATTCATTTTTGTGTGCCTAGAAGTAAACAACAAATTTTTTGACTAGAAGTGAAAATTTTTCCAATACATATAATAAAAGTTTTATTGCAAAGATATTTAAAGAGTAACTGTTATATTATAGTATTTGAGTTTAGCAACGCGGAAATGGAATAATTCTATTGTTTAGTTATTATTAACTTTACAAAGAGCAAGCTTTGCAACGACAAAATTAAATTGAATATAAAAATCTTTTCTTTTTTTTTATGAATTTCCATATTATTGTTGATTGAATTTTCGAATTCGTGTTGTATTCTTCTTGTAAAAAGTATATTCGATAATGAATACTATAGTTGATAATAAATATGCCGTGCATAAAATAATGAGTAAATGCAGTGCTAATACACTACTTTTATAACTATCTAAAGCTTGAAATAAAGTCTCTGGATTAGATTGAAGCTCAGAGGTGTCATAATGTTGTAATGATTTGGGAATACCCGATTCAATGATCCGTTGCATGATATCATTAAATTTTTCAACGTATGGCGAAGCTCTCTCAAAGGCAAATGCTCCATGATCGTCGAACATTGAAAATTGACTCAGTTTCATGATTGGTTTACCGCGAAATCCCCGGTAATGTTTCACAGCATATTCTCCACTCTTTCCAAAAGTTATACATATCGATGGATCATCTTTCAAATTTTTCTCAAAGCATTCGTTAAATCCTGATTGTACTTTAGCTTTCATTAGCACTTTCTGTAATATTTTTTCAGTACCATTCAAGAAACGTTCTACGTGCAACTCACTGTCAATGGGCATTTTCGTTTCATACAATTCTTCTAAAGTATTGAAATCCAATTCTTCTTTCAATAATTTAATATTCATAAGCGTTGCCAAAAATTGTGAAGTATAATGCATTGACAATAAAATTAATGTTAAAAATATAATTCTTTCTGACAAGCGCGAGGGACTTATTTTTAGTGGCTGTCCTACCAAAATCTGAAAGATCTTGAATGTAGACCACAAACCTCGAGTGAACCTTAAATACCTTGAGAGAAGAGCTAAACTGTATGTTAGAAAACATAAAAAGAATAATACTAGTAAGGTACTTCTCGGTATACTCATTTTCAAATATATTAATTTTGGTAGAATTATGACATAATTACGATTCCCGTATGGCATACCAATCACAAGAGGGTAACTATACAATATAGAACCCACGAAGACAATTCATTGGCATCATATTCAACTCGTTATTTATCAATTTCTTCAAAATATCTTCAAAGTCACGAGGATTTTTCATAGTCTGTTGTTTATGTAAAGTTACTGTACAGTTACATATTTCACAGAAAATTTTAAAATACTGGTAGTCCATGGTTTTTATATCGATTGTATAGTCTCGACGACTCTTGATTACCTCTACGAATGGTGGGAAATCAAAAGCAGGGATTTTGAATGGATACTTATGTAGGTTTTGTATCTTATCTGGAAAAAGTTTGTCTTCCGCTCTTAACATTTTTGCAATCAATTCGTTTGTGAAAGGATTGTATGATATTTTTGAAGGCATATTACTATTTTGATAGTTTTCTAATATCAACACATCGAGAAATTGCTTTTTCCATAGGTGTTGGAAAAAATTTTTTAACTCATTTTCAGAAATACAACTGCAATCTGATGGTATCACTATAACTTTCACTCGTGGTGGTATTGGAGTCATATCAATAAACATGCTAAACGTATTATTGAGTGCTTGTAAACAATTTTGATTATCATTCTGGCTTAACAGAATCATGTACACTATATTATTCGCTCGAGGATTTTTATGAACAGGCATGGACAGAGATCTATTGGCGCTAAAATTTTCATTTTGACTTAAATCGACTATAACAGCAGCAAAAATATTTACTATCCGGTTCACAATCAATTTCAATTGAAATGTGGCATTACGTAGGTTTGCATTAATAAATATCGTCACTTGATATGGCTTCTCTTCATTAGCTATTTGATTCAAGAAAAGATTTAGCCAAGTTGCTTCAGAAATCGATAAGTTTAGCAAAAAAATAAATATAAAACACGTATAAAATGTAGTTTTTTGTATTTTATGGAAACACATTGTCTAAGTATTTAAGCTTATCAATCACAATAGTTAGAAATATTGACTTTCATGATGCAATCAATTAAGAAATATAAAATATACACTAGGAATTAACGTTACTTTCATACGCGACATTTTCTATTCTTAAATAATCAGTGGCCGGATATTGTGAAGCATTTAAATAATTTTATTGGTCTGTATCAAATAGGCGCGGTGATCCGCTTGATTTTGACAGTCAAGTATTTAGAACTACTAAATAATTAAAACAGAATAAAAAAATTTGATTTTTTGCTTAAAAAATGTATCTAATTATCTTATCATTTAAATTAATTAAATCTCAATCAGTGAAAAATAGCCGTATTAACATCGAAATCAAAAGACTACGGACGAAACGCGTTTGAATTTTGCTGTTCGTTATAAAAATAAGGCTAAACTTTTTAAAATACAGAATTATTATAGCTACGTGGACAAAATAAAGTTAACTGTTTATTGTTTCAAAGTTGTATTCATTTTAACGTGTGAAAAAGCAAAAAAGTCGTATATATCTAAGCACAAACATTACTTTGACATTTACGTTCTATTACAACAATTAATGTTCGATTACATTAACTTATTGATTACAGAGCTCGTTTGTATTAAAAGTTTGAGTAGTTTTGGTATAAACTTGAATTCACATAGTACAGGAATTCTATTTTTTTAAATAAGGTTGGATATTTGATTCACAATTTCATCTGATTCGTTCCTGCTGTGACTGCTATCCTAAAACGATTAATTGTTTTTATCTCTTTATTCATTTTTGTGAAATAAATATTTTCCTAAGTCACTATTCCTTATTGCATTGATTATTCAAATAAATTGAACTAAACTTATAATATTATTTATCGCCCCTTGAATTATGTCCGCCTATGCCCAAACCTCATCACACCACACAAGGAACTCGGCACTCTCGGGATATGAAATAGAACACATTGTCAAAGTGATATTATCATATACTAGATCAGATGTATTGTGAATCCTAACTTCGCTAGAATTATAATTTACAATGTTTCGTTTTTTCGACACGCATGAGCCTAGTTAACCTTGAATTGCCCGGGTCGCAAGGGCTGCTATGTGTAACTGAGTTATTCGCCTTTTTACCAATATTGATATTCAATTACACTTTTCCTGATTATTAGTCTACACTCGCTCGATATTACGT
This sequence comes from Torymus sinensis, assembly GCA_030522985.1. NCBI lineage: Eukaryota > Metazoa > Arthropoda > Insecta > Hymenoptera > Torymidae > Torymus > Torymus sinensis. Next base: position 14,174 of record JAPYZP010002117.1, read on the forward strand.
AGCCACTCTTTGGGATGAGAAAGATCCAGGCGGAGTTGATCGCCACCAGATTATAAAGGTTACCTGGAGCAGACAGATCACCTGGACGTTTTTGTATGATCGCACTGAAGGAAGTCTTGATCGCAGAAATGACAACCATCCTTAGTGACCGCTGTCCAAGCCAGCGTTGAAACTCCTGAATGCCGTGACGGTGGTCGTCTCTGAATTGGCGGCGGTAGCCAAGTTAAAAGGTCTATTATCTTGCTATGCAAGTCTACAACCAGATCGATGGTCTCCACCTGGTAGGAACTAGCCCGACTTGGCTTTTAGATGTGTCGTAGTCGGCAGTCGGCAGTCGGGAATCAATAGAGTTGTCACCTTCCTTCGTCTTGCGGTTTGCGCAAAATTCTTGCGCTCTCTCGCTCGTATTTGCATACAGGACGGTATGGCTTCTGACACAGTTTATATGTTGCGTATAATATGTGTGTTTAGGGATTTTTAGTAATATTTTGTATCGTGCTCATTATCACGTTACAAATCAATAATTTTAGAACATCTTGGACTGCTCAATTTGAAATGTAAGGAAATAGTGGTCAGTAGTGTTGATCAGCTACGTAGAATTCTATATTTTTGCTGTTTAACAATAAACTTTATTT
>JAPYZP010002118.1:0-14859 GCA_030522985.1 Torymus sinensis
GCTGCTGCGCGATCGTGACGGTCGATGTCGCGCTACACGCGGCCTCGAGGCAATTTGCAGTAACTCGTTACGCCTGTACTGTTAACAAGCAACCGTCGCTGCCACAGCCGTTACCGCCTTCTTTTTCTTTCTTCGCGAGGCGTTATCGACAATATAAGTAGGATGCCGGCAATTGAAGTGATGTAAAAGAAAATAATCACATGATCGTGGTAATAAAAATAACAGTAATAATAATGGAGATGATTTGTTTGTTGCTTACGTGCTCATTGCGGTTGATCGACTCCAAACCATAAATGAGAGAATTTTATATAATAGGGCTATCTAGCGAGCTTAAGGTGGTCGTCGACCTAATGGCCCCTAAGGCCAAAATTACCTAAAAAAATAAATTAAAATAATTAATATAAATAATATAAAACCAATTATATGTGTTACTAATGTAACTGATTTTTAATACAAAACCGCGGGAGATAGGTCCCTAAACTCATCTTATGCAGAATTATGTCATTTTTGAAAAAAAAACTTCTGCGTAGTTTTTCTTCGCAGCTGGTATGAATTTTGATGGGACAAGATTGAAATTACTAGTGATACATCCACCTACGGTAATAAGCTCCGGATTTATAAAAAATTTGTGATAAAGTATTTTTTTTTCATGGGAAAAACTATTTTTTTTCTTAATTTTATGAATATTTCTAAATTTTTATGGATTTTAGCACCAACAAGGTACTAAATCAAAAAAAAATTTTAAAGCAGAGTATTTTACCATAGGTGAATGTATTAGAAGTAATTTTTAATTTGACCCATCAAAATTCATCGACCAGCTGCAAACAAAAAATTACGCACAAGTTTTGTTTTTAAAAAATGACATAATTCTGCATAAGATGAGTTTAGGGATCTCTCCCGCGGGTTTGTATTAAAAATCAGTTATATTAGTAACACATATAATTGGTTTTATATTATTTATATTTTAATATATTATTTTAGGTAATCTTGGCCTTAGGGACAACTGGGTCGAAGAATGACAGTCAAACTAGCCTCACACCAACTTAGCCTCATCAGGGACGAATAGGGTGTTTCGGAGCCCAGGACCAAAATTTTTGTTTTTTGATAAAAAATTTTTGCGAAATCTGACAGGGATCATCTACGGACCCCTCACACTAATCCTAGACAGACTACACAGTAGCAAAACATTTATTTGTCAAATAAATAAATAAATTAACTAACAAAATATAGGATTTTCTTAGTTAATTCGTAGCCAGGAGCACCGGTCAACTCTTATCGTTCTAAAAATTGATAGACATTATCTCAGAAGTATCCCCAATAATTGCGGAATGAGCCTGAAGTGGCACAACAATTATTTATTTATTAAATAAATAAATTAAATAACAAAATATAGGATTTTCTTAGTTAATTCGTAGCCCTAAGCACCGGTCAACTCTTATCGTTCTAAAAATTGATAGACATTATCTCAGAAGTATCCCCAACAATCCCAGAACGAGACCGAAGTGGCACAACAACTATTTATTTATTAAATAAATAAATTAAATAACAAAATACGAGATTAACAAATATTTATTCTTAAAAATATTATTTTTCTTTTTATTTTGCACTGATTTGATAAGAACTCATTCATTGCCGGATACAAATAAACATTTTTAAAAAATTGTTCAAACTTAGTTACAATGATTATAGAAATTATTTTTTATAAATTAAAAAAACCGTAATTATGGTTTATTTTTTCTAAAAATATAAAATAAGTAAAGAACGATTCACGCTTATGTTGCTAGAAAATAAACATAGGTAAACACTTTACTATAGTCGCGACAAAAGCCAACGAACGAAAATATTGTAGATTACTCGCCACCACCTTGTTTGTGAATGAAAACCAAGTTTCATTTTTCTCATCGATAATATTATTCTTCTCATCTGTTACAGTTCCCCTGCTGGAGGTTTCGTCCGTGGCGGGCTACCAGGCGAAGTTGCCCTGCGACCTGACGGGCCCAACGAAGCACTCCAACGAGGCCTTCATGGTGTTCTGGTACAAATCCGATAACGACGGCACGCCAATCTACAGTGTGGACGGGCGCAGCAGCAGTTCGCTGGACACGGGCACGCACTGGTCGAATCCAAATGTTCTCGCGGAGCGGGGCCGCGTCACGATCGCGGCGAAGCGAGCCCATCTACTCATAGATCGGCTCATGCCCGAAGACGCGGGCATCTATCGCTGTCGTATCGACTTTCGTAACAACCCCACGAGAAATCAGCGAGTCAACCTCACAGTTATCAGTAAGTCACTGCTGTGGGAATTTAATCAAAGATACAGCTTTCTTATTTGCTTTTATTGTGATCCTTTGTTTGAACCACTAGGTCAATTTCGGCAAAACAAAACTTAAATTGCTTGTATTTTGCGTTGTTAATATATAAGGCTTGAAGAGTTGTATCTATAACAATTGTTTAGTAAGTACTTTTTATAATTATGAAGGTAATCAAATCTTTGTAATTTTAAAGATTTTGCTATTTTTGTAAGTAGAAATATTTTGATCCTCTGTGTAACAAAAATAAAGACTGGCTGAAAATAACATATGACGCAAACCGTGAGCAATATAATGCCCAGATATGCGCTTCATAACTTCCCATACATCACAACGCAAGAACATATATCACTATGGAAACCAAATCCTCACGTATCCATACATATAGGATAATGTATTGTCGAAACATCCACCGTAAAGATTATTTATAGGAATGTAAAAATACTTTGATATTGTATTGGCAATGTATCAACAAAATATAAATAAATTCAGATACGCGTGGAAAATTATAAAATATGTAAAAAAAAAAGATTTTTTCTTACCAAGTGCGGGTCAGCCCTCCGGATTACGGATTCGGCTGCAAGCTTAGAATATGTTTTTCGGTATACAAATATGAAGGAATTGCATAAAAAAAAGTTTCATCTTGAAACGATAATCATTTGTTGTAGGAATGAAATAATAAAGCGTTAAAAAATAAGCAACTAGCGGAACGCGAACTCACGGACGTACAGTTTGTAGTCTTGCGCTTAACCAGCGAGCTACAACTAGTGCATTTACAATAAATTATGTATAATATACGGTATGGTGACAAATTAGTTGGAAAAAAAGGAAAAATTAACAATAATGAATTATTTGACAGAATAAAAGAATTCGCCAGTCTTTATTTCTTTGCTCTTTCGATCTTTAAAAGTTTTTTTTAACTTTCACACTATTTTATAGTATTTTGAAAATAAGTCGAATGTTTTCTTTGCCTTCAGTACCACCGCAATCACCGGTGATATATACGAACGACCGGATGCTTGCGAAGAACCTGCAGCCGCTTCACGAAGACAGCGAGCTGATGTTGATGTGTGAGGTGACGGGGGGCTCGCCGCCGCCACGCGTCACTTGGCATTGGAACGGCCGCCTCATTGACGAAACGTTCGACCGCAGCTACGATGTGACCGTGAACACCCTCGACATGAACCGGGTGACCCGCGACCTGCTCAGCGCCCAGCTTATCTGCAAGGCCAGCAATACGAAGCTGGTCCAGCCCACCTCTGCCGAAATTATCGTCGATGTCAATTGTGAGTCACTGAATTTCCCATTGCACTTGAACAAGAGTAAATAATGTTCGCACGAGGAAGGTTATCGGGATCATGTACATGCTACTTTTAGAGTTTCGAGGTATCTTTTTAGGAAGGATCAGAAAACTTAGAGCATTCGGGGTGAGAATTTCATTGTTTAAATAAAGGAAGATATGAATATTTATATAAATTAACTTTCCTACTGTGAAATGTCCATAATAGTTCTAATTTTTATTGGTCAGTGTCACATAATTAAATGAGCGTAACACCCCAAGACTTTGTATTACATTCTTACACCTCTCTCCATGTTATTATTATGATATAGAAGCATTTGGCACCTGCTTGATTTCGTAATAATTAATCTGCCGGCATTTGACGCTATTAAGTGTACTCATTAACAGTCAAGCTGGAGACATTTCGTCAAGTCATTCTTTCTATCAGTGATACAAAATGGTCTATAAATTTCATGTTTATACATAAAGCTCGAGAAATGACGATTTGAAAGCATTTATTATATTATTTTTTATTAAGCGTCTTTATTTTATCATAAATTAGAGATAATTAGTATTAGTGTGCTCTTATAAAAATACTTTCATAATCTGAATAAAATAATATTATTAATTTTGTATTCGATGCAATAAGACAATTTTGGCTGCATCAATCGTGACGTCTTTAAACCAATATTATAAAAGGTCGGAATTCTCAACGAAAATTCTATGCGAGACAGTGAAGACCTTCTTCGGCGAGCATTATTAATATATAAATTAAACTTTTGGCCCGTACTCATGCAAGTACTTCTTCATAAACTAGTGAAACCGCTGGTGGTGAATATTACGAACAAAGCCCCTCACCTCTCAGCTCTGGGGACTTACGAGATCGAGTGCATAAGTTCGGGCTCGCGACCGGAGACTGTAATAACCTGGTGGAAAGGGACACACCAGGTCAAACATATGGCGAGAAATGTGAATATACTGCTTTTAATGTGAAATTTATTAACAGGGCTACCCGCACGTGTGCAAATTTCGCAAACAGAGAAATCTATTAATTTGCTAAATTTTTTTCACATTTTTCGAGTGAATATCATTTTGGAATACATTGTAACAAGATTGCTGTTTTAATGTTTTATTGCAGTACTATATATGCGGTATAACATTCATAAATAGTAACATGTTATAATATTTAGAAAGTCATAATTTATAAAAGAGTATTTGCAGCTGACTTATCTATAAGTAAAGTTGATGGCCTACAGTTCATAGATTTTGTATGATCTATTATTTCGGTTATTATCTTATAAGCTGAAATGCTCGTATAAAATAAGTAGTGAGCTTTATTATTCAGAGTTATGAAATAGTTAATAAAGGCTAAAGAAGTTTTTGAGAAACGAATTTTTTACTTTAATTATTCGAAAGTTCTAAAATAATACTAGCGTTTTACTTTTTAAACTAGAATCAATTATTAGCTGCTTAATGAGCAGTTGGTTTCTCTTATTATGACTTTATACATTTTCGGTTTGATGAAAACTTTTACCGAAAGATTAATCAAAATGTTAACGCTTGAAAGTCCGTATTTAATATGAACTGATTCGCAATCTCTAAATAATAAGTTGCCGACGAGATTTGAACACGGAGGGTAGCCTTCAATGTAAGTCGAATGTCTTGGTCGATATACTGAGATCTTCGTAGTACGTAGAAGGTCCAAACCTGACGAGAAGCGTACTGAGCTATGTGCCAACCATTGAGGACGACGGTAAATACCTTACCTGTAGGGCGGAGAATCCTATGATCACAAACAGCGCACTTGAGGACAAGTGGCACCTAATTATACACTGTGAGTATTAAAATAAGACCAGAACTGTTTTAGCACTAGATTGCAGAAATGGGATTTCATTGTGCTGAAAATTATATAATGATTGTTATTACAAGATTACAATAAAACAAATAGGATCAATCTCCAAAGGTTTCAACTCATTTCTGAAATCAATATTTTCATATATTTCCTCTATTTAAAATGTGATGGATGAAATCTGTCGTCATAATAAGACTGATTTTTTGGTTGTTAAATAAAAGATGGTGATATGGCGCGGAAATTTGAAATTTTATTTTGTATTTTTGTAAAACTGTAACCTTAAAATTTCCTCAAAAACCGAAATATAAGATGTTCTTGAAATATAAGTATATTTCTAATAGACAAAAAGAGGTTTATATGTTTATTATTTGAAAGTACGCGAAACGCGCGTGAATCTTGCTAGTGCACTTTAAAGATTAAGAAGAATTTTTTTTATTACTTTATTATATAACATTTAAAATGTATATTCGACTGGATTAACAGCAAAGCATTACCACATTGTATGATTGATAATACGGATAAAGGCAAAAACGAACATATTTTACATAAATTTAAAAATGTATTTTATATTCTCGGTAGTGCTATTAGGTAGAATTATTTATAAATATGATTTCTTTTTAAATTAGTTAAATCAGAGCATTATTTATTTTTTCTTGAAAAATTCTTTTAATTTGTAGAATTGTGAAAGTGTAATTGATTAGAATCGGATTGAAGGGAACTATCGCTAACTATAGGAGAGGATCAAGCCTTTGATTCACGGATTCGGCTGAAACTTTGGGATGTGTTTTTGTAGAAATATGTAGAAAGCTATAATATTAGACTCTAACACTAAAAGAAAAACTTAACTTCTGGATATTTTCAGCATTATTTTGAAAAAAATCTTAAAAATAGCCTCTTCTTAAAACGGTATTAATTTCATTTTGAAAAATTTTTAAATATCATTAAAAGAAAAAAATAAAATGACTTAAATATCGTTGAAAAGAAAAAATAAAAGTTATGAAAGTTTAAAAAAAAAAGTTGAACAAAATATGCAGGCAGTTAAACAGATATTAGGGGTTTGCCAGTGCATTTTCATTGCTTAACCGGCTTAACTTTAAACTTTATTCATAAATTTGGATGAAATGAATATTTTTTAATTCCCGAATAAGTAAATTAAAGCTCGCTTTCTCTAATTTCATTTTCTTTTTTTTAATAATATTTAAGACTTTCTAAAATTAAATGGTTACCGTTTTTAAGAAGTGGCTTTTTTCAAGATTTTTTTCAAAACAAAGCTAAATATGTCTAAAACTTGAGTTTTTTTAGCTTAGGGACTAATATTGCAGCTTTCTTCATATTTCTACATTCAAAAACATATTTCAAAGTTTCAGCAAAGTCCGTCATCTGGAGGATCCTCTCCTAGGGAGTAAGTTACAGAAATCGTACGCAAAACATAGCAGGCTTTCTATTGAATTTCTATAAAAATTGTGTATTTAAAATTACACTAATTTTATACGAATTCGTTGAAAAAATAAAATATATGTTTATTACTAATAGTTATGTTAAATAATTCATACTATTAGTAAGTAATATTATGTATTTTAAATTTTTGTATAGCCACAATTATTTTTGAAAAATGTATATATAAATTTTCTTTTTTAATTAAATTTCGGATGTTCAATCGAATTTCAATATAAAATTCGACATGAATAATAACTGAAGTGATAGTATTGAATTTATAGTTTCACAAACGTACTTATGATTTTCTAGTGTAGATTATGCTTAGAATTAATTTCATGGATTTAATACACGTTGTATGGTTTAAATATTGTCATATTATATAGACCTTTAGTAATTTTTAGGCAAACCTAAATATAACAAGTATAGAGACCGAAGAAGAAAAACTAAATTGTGTTAATACTGTAAATTGAAGAAATTTTTTTTTATCGATTTCGTATAGTTAACAGGTGTTATTAAGTAATAAATTACAATTTTTGTATGTAAAATTGAAGTACTACACAGATTTTATAAATTGTAACAAATTTCGTTTTTAGCATAAACGTATGTCTAAAACGGAACTCGATTTTGTACTGTGTAAGGATGTAATTTTTATCTTTTAATGTGACATTTTATTCTGATAATTTTTATCGAAGGATAACGTTTGATAGACATAATCAAAATTCAGCAAAATTTGTCAGATATGGAAAGCGACATTTATCCGAATTTTATTCATGTAGTCGAGGTCAATCGTATCAATAAATTGTTACAATTATTTTTTAGCATTATATGATTTAGTGGCAAGTTTTTCAGCTAAAATGAATTATGTTTAATTTTACTCGCGAAGATAAGAAATAAAATTTCGTTTCCTTTCGAACGTGAAACAAGAAACTTTGAGAGAAAAATCTGAGCAGCGAACGTTAATCCATTCGTATACAATAGCTTTAATTAAATGAAATGGTCGAGCTTGCCTATCTTAAACACAGGCTCACGTTCTCGTTGTTACTTTCGCAGACGTGCCTGTGGTGACGATAAAGCTCGGCTCGAATCTGCGTGCCACGGACATCAACGAAGGCGACGACGTGTACTTCGAGTGCGAGGTCAAAGCCAATCCGCGTGCCTACAAGCTAGCCTGGTTCAAGGACGGCCGCGAGATCCATCGGAACGCCTCGGCCAACGTCATCCTGCCCGGCGACCACTCGCTCGTCCTGCAGGGCGTGACCCGCGCTTCGGCCGGCGAGTACGCCTGCATGGCCGCCAACGACGAGGGCAAAGCCACCAGCCGGCCGGTTGCGCTCGACGTAATGTGTGAGTAATGCCACCTCTACTGTGCGCACTGGCCAATTAAGATCCGCGCGCGGCGCCTAGTCTTCAATTAGGGACCCTGGGTACACCAACTTCATCTATCATGCGTTCCGCTACGCGACTCGCGTAGTTCTACTGGTGCTGTGTATACGAGCCGGTACTTTTGTATTGAATTACAGCAGGGTCGGATGTTTTTTTCCTTATGCGTTTGTTTGAAAGTTACCACTAGAGAAAAGTATATACACACTGGCTTTTCTGTGCCCAAACGATTCGGTAAGATTAACATTACTTTCGTGTTCTTTTCTGTTTTTTAGATGCATCATTTCGAGTTTGCGCATTTATTTATACCGTTTAAATGAAATAGTATATATGTAGATAAAAGCTGGGTGACAGACAAGGCGGGTGAGGAAAAAATGAAAGAATAGAAAACTTTCCAATAAAATATTCGATGCACATTTCACATTTTCTTTATATGACAATTGAACTTTTGAAAATAATTGAAAATCAATATTTACACGAGAAAAAAACAATAGTTGTACAATTAAACTTCGTCGGAAAGATCTTAGCCTAAATCTAAACAATTATGTTCAATCATTTCAAATTTTCAATATGATCGGAAAAACTAAAGAAAACACGTTTTTCTTGTTTGAGTTTTTAGGATCAAAAATATCAATATTTAACAAAGATATATTAGTTCAATGTTAAACTATCGAATGATTTATAAACAGGCAGGCTTGAATTGAGAATATATTCTGACGTAATAAATTTGACGTTGAAATTTTATTCAATTATGTTTTAATTTTCTGCAAAGAAATTGGATTTAAAAATTAAAAATGAGAACATACTCGTGTATCGAGGATCGAGATTGATCCACCTGCCACGGGAAGGTATAAAAAAGCGAACGTTCACTTTAAATTGTATCGAATTTTACGAGCCCGAACTCCGCTATTTCCCTGTGACTCTTTCAACTGAGACGTATAATTAGAATGTTCGAATCGTCGAATGCTGAGAAAGAATAAATAGAATACGATCGAAAGAGTTGAGAATTAAAATTTGTATTGTTTAACTGATAGTGCCCGATACGCGTCGTTAATAATGAATTCAACAATATTACTAGCTGATAATTATTTTAATTTTGTTAAAATATTTGTTGGCACCTTTAAGAGCTTACTATTGCCGAATCATCAGCGACTACTTTTCTTCCATTTTCCCATGTTAAATTTCCATAAGAAAAATGGGTTTGTGTTAAACCGTGTCACAAAACCATTTTCGAGAGTTAGCAATTTTTCTCGTCTGTTGTATGACCGAGACAAAATTTATTACATAAATGTGCCTCCAAATTTAATATTTTTTATTTTTTGAACCCTCTAAGTAGAATTGCTGAAGAATCTGTAGAATTCCTCATATATATAGAAATGTCGAGTGTGATGCAAAATATTGATTATATATAATCAAAATATTTATAAATTTAGATATTATTTAATTTTCTATACATAAATCGTAGAATAAAGGACTCGAAAATCAAAACTCACTGTCAGTTTCCTGCCACTATCGGCATTTTTCTATTTTAATAACTATTCTACGTTTAGTCAGTGTCGCATACTTCGATTTTCTATCTCTGTTTAAATCATCAAAGAAATTTCCCGTTAGCAAAGGAAAAACTGCGCGCGACGAGGACGTTGACAGCTGTTTGTTCTCAGTTGAAAAATTAGGCCAAAAGAAAAGAAAAGAGAAAAAGGAAAGAGAAATTAGAGTCGCGCGCGCGAGACATGCCTATATAGACGTCAAAGCAAGGAGGAGGCGAAAAAAGGTTAAAAGCCAAGTTTTTCACGCTCGCTCGCACTCCCTCTCACTCATTCTCTCTCTTTCTTCCGTGTGCACACAGACGCGCCGGTGTGCAAGGACGGCACGACGACGCAAGTGGTCGGCGCCCTCAAGCACGAGACAATCTCATTAGTCTGTGGCGTGCAGTCGAAGCCACCGCCGGCGACCTTCCGCTGGACTTTCAACAATTCCGGCGAGCTGATGAACGTGCCCGCGTCGAGCTACGTCCAGGTGAGGCCTCAGCACCTCATCACGACCCACTGGCACGGTTCAAGGCTGAACTACACACCCACGAGCGACATGGACTACGGGACTATTGCGTGCCAGGCGACTAACTCTATCGGGGCGCAGAAGGTGCCCTGCCTCTTTCAGATCATCGTCGCGGGTAAGCCGGCCTCCCTGCAAAATTGCTCGGCAGTGCAGTCGACCGGGCCCTACGCCTATCGCATGGGTGAGTAGTCTCTGAATGCCTGTTTTATCGTGTTTGCGCGTGCAGGGGACTCGCTTCGACGGCCGAAAGAGAGGAAAGTACTAGTATCCAATAGGCTCGTAAATGAAATGTCGACTATCGCGTTTACCATTGGTTATATGCCACTTAGAGTATTATGTCTTTGACCCATCATTCATCATTCAAGAGACGTAAAGAAAAGTTTCAGATTTTATTTAGAAGATGCCGCAAAGTTAGACCAAGGAATATATGACATGATAAACTCGCATTATTAATTTTCTTTTTTTTTGTTAACGAAGTAATGAGCTAATCTTAAGAAATATAAATATCATTATTTTCCAATAGGTATACATATATAGACATTTACTCAGATTTTTATTAGCGTAAATTATACTTCTCGGTATTGAAACTTATTTAAATCTTTGTTTAAAATGAAATTCCATTTTTTTCCCCCAGTAGTCGTTGTTCTTCTTCGTTTATTTACATTACTTTTTAAAAGTAATTTATTTTAAATGGCATTTGAGAAGGAATCCTTTATTAAATTTTCCTTGCTTATTGCTTTTAATTAAATACGTTTTGTGATTCTTTCAAAGTTTTATTAATATAAAATACGGGTGCTGATAGTAAAAGGTGTATATTTAAAGGATTAAACTGTAAATAATAACCAGTGTGTTAGAAAAGTTCGAGAAAGAATCCAATAATTAATTATGTTGTTCATAAATGCATACATTAGAAAAATAGTTTTTCAGTATTAAAATATATACGGAAGTGTATTTTTCAAATCCTATCCCAAAAGCCCTATAGGTTTATTTACTTAGTAGCTTAATTCATGGGTCGAGTGGAGGGGTAATTTCCCCTCTAGCAAGAAAGAACGGGGGAGAGAAAATTCACTTCTCCGCGAACGCGTTACGACGACTGGCAGCTATGCCAGGCAGGAGCTTGCCTAGATCCTGGGAAGGGCGAGGAGGGGGCGTGTGTACGCGTGGGAACGTTTCCCATCCCTTTACGTACTTTCCTCTCTTTCACTCCCTCACTCTCTCTCTCTTTCTCTCTCTTATAATAATTAGCTGTCCCTGTTACTTACATTATCGCCTCAGGAAGCGCGGAAATAATTTGATCTCTTATCTGCGGACGTCGGGCGTCCGTCCCTCCGGGTTACGCTCGACGAAAGAATTCGGAAAGAGAGGGAGAGAGAGAGAGAGACTCAGAGATATATATTCTGGACTTTGCCTCCACCTTCGCCGAGCGCTTAAAGAATAAGGTCTCGTTAATTTTTCCCCTCTATTTCTCTCCTTCCTCGAGGCCGCACATGCCTTTGATTCGCCGCGCGGACGACGCGATAACGGAATAACTCTATTATTCTCGTTGATTCGATTAAATTTTTCAAGAGACGCACCGCCGGGCTGCTTGATGTTGAGTAACGATAAAGGTATCCTCACGCCGCTTGTCCACTTATATATATATATATATATATACACACACACATAGTAACGCAAAAATCTCTGGCGGTGGATATAGGATGAGTCGCTTTTTCGCGGGTATCCAAGGCGCATGGCGCTGATGATGTAATTCGATCGTTCGTTTAAATTTCTCCTTTGTAACGCGCATCTTATCGAAAAATAGCACCCTTGACACAAAAGTATAGACAAACATATTGCAAAGCATCAAGTAAGGCAAGAGAGATAGAGAGAGCGTGTCAAAGCGAGTCGCCAGCACACGATGAAGAACGAAATTTGTAAGAAAAGAGCAGAGAGGTGGCATCACAGCACCTGCGCGCGTGCGCGCTTTCATGTTTCCGCAGGTCACGAGGATTTCAAAGCGACGGACGCGCGCGACGCCGATTGGTTGATAGTGCGCTGCAACGAGGGCTTTGACGGCGGCCTGCCCATCACGAGCTTCGAGCTCGAGGTCTACAGCGACGAGAACGTTTATCACGTCAACACGATTTACATAAATCACACAGATAAGGCGGGAGGTGGCGGCGGCGGCCGCGGCGCTTTCGGGCCGATCTTCGAGGTGCCGGGCTTAGAGCCCGGAAGGAATTACAGGCTTCTCTTGTACGCCGTTAACGCCAAGGGCCGCAGCGATCCCGTTGTCCTCGAGCCCGTCACGCTCAAGGGCGTGGCGATGTACACTACAGGTGAGTCCTTAATGAGGCGCGAGTCTCCTTTTTCGCCTCCCTTGCTCGCCGCAAGCTTTATACTATCCGAGCTTTTTGGCCAGCCCACTTTGTAATGTACCAAAAGTGGGTTTGATACATTCAAAATAGCAACGAGTATACCCTCTAAATATAAAATAGTGAACAAATCACTAATCAGTGTATTGTGGGCATTATCCACTACTTTACAAGTGCATATTGAATTTTTAAAATAGCGCAGTCAATTTTATCATATGAACGAGTTAATATTCACTGTTAAAATAGTGCACCATTAGGCTGAATAGTGATTTTTTCACTATTTTATATTCAGAGAGTACTTAAACTCGTTGAACGTAAATTCAGCACAATAATGAGGGAAAATAGTGGCGGCCTTTTCAAAAGGCACTGGGATAAAAAAATGTTAAAGTCATTAGAAGGTAGCGATAAATATTCCTGCGACGACGTTTCTCTTTGTTCCGCGCAAAATTTAAACATCGTAACGTCCGCGGCTTAACACCGCTACTGAATATTCGAGTTTGAAAAGAGGAGAGAGCGCGGATGAGAGAGAAATCCTGCAGCTTCAATTTCCATAAAAAAAGATTAGAACTAAACAGAGCGAGAGAGCGAAAGAGCAGCGCGTCTCGAGGCTCTTGCATTTGAAATTGTTCCGCGCCATTTGCGTCCGCCCGCAAGCTCGTGTACAGTTTTTGAGAGTGAATCTGCATAAAGAATAACACGACGCGGGTCGCCGTGATTAATTAGAAACTCCTTTCCATTCTGCCTTCTACTGTATACGATATCTCGGTGTTTGCGTGCGTATATGTGTTTGAAGATCATCAACGCGCAGCGTGCCGACACACACTTAATGGCATACGGATTATGCGTTGCGGCGTTACTGAAGTCCGTGATATTGCAACGGCGCCCTGCGAAACTGCATAATAGCTATTCGAGAGAGGTTAATGCGGAGTTGCATGTAGGCGTGCAAGCTTGAATGATGAGGAAGTTGCTTATACGAAAAATGTTATTATGGATATACACTCATGTCCACACACACATATACACATACACACTTATATGTATGGTGTACTATGTGCACTGATAGAAAGAAATTATTTGAGCGAAGTGCGTCTTTTTAACTGTAATAAATATTTCTTAATAGTTGAAAAGTATCCATTAATAATTAATACTCGATTACTTTTTATGGTATGAATACTGATGCTGACTGTTAAGAAAGATATAATATGCCCTCAACAAACCATTCCTTAACAATCAAGAAATGGTGACGCTACAGTCGATTACTCTATTCAAATTCACATTCATTAGCAGTTAAGCCGGCGGCTTTCGAGGAAGTGATTCTTTCTACCAGTGATGTTAAAGTACTTTAACTTTAAAGTCATTGCTCTTTATAGAGTAGATTTTCAAGCTCGTTTTTCGTGCGATTCGCGCTATAGAATGTTGATCCCAAACAAATTCGCATTATCAGAGAATTGGGTTTTAATTTAATTCTATATGTGTTATGAGTCGATTTTATCAATTATGCGCGTGCCTCTGCACTTTTTATAATACGTGTTTTAACTAATGGTGTGTCACATCGGTCATGCAAGAAATTCTGTTTCGAGTTCGAAACACTCATATGTAATTCGTTACACATGCAATTTTTACGTTCCGCTAAATATCGTGTATAGTATATTTTTTTCCACTTATTTCATACAGCTGCTGATTTTTAAAACTTAAAAGTTAATTAAAATCACGAAAGATTGGTTATTGCAATCTGTAACAGTCCTAAATAATCATAAAAATTTCGCACTTCATATGGGAATGGCTTTAAAATGAACTCTTCATCGAGGTATATATTTTTAATTTATCTTTGTGCGACAAAATCTGATGATGTTTGCGAATACGGTCAAACATTTGTTCTCCCGTCTATCCCTCCTCTCCTCTATACTCGTATATATTTCCCTCATCCCTTTTTTTTCAAAGTGGGCATTTTTGGAGCTTTCCAAAAGCCAGCCCGCTCGCCCGCGCGCAGTCGCTTTCGCGAGCCCTGAATTAAAATCCCATAAAACAGAGTCTCTTTCCACGCGGCTGTCTCATTCGGAGTACATTTATCGTCTTTAATTTCCATCCTCATGGGTTATTCATGCAGACTCGTTCCATGCAACCCTCTCCTCTCCTCTATCTCCCATCCTCTCTCTCTCTCTCTCTCTCTCTCTCTCTCTCTCTCTCTCTCTC
>JAPYZP010002119.1:0-33950 GCA_030522985.1 Torymus sinensis
AAGGAAAAATGTCATTATTTTATTTATAAAATTTGTTATGATCATTCGATTTAAACTGATTCAAAGAAACTTTTAAATTGAAACTAAGTCGATCGTTTTCATAACGTCAAATTAATAAAAAATAAAAAAAAAAAGTAATACGCGCGAAGCGCGTTCAATATAGCTAGTACAGTAAAACTACTGTGAATATCAATTTGAACACTTTTTGAACTTTTAATCTTTAAAATATTTTTATTGTTAATGAATGAAGGCGCGATGTGAACATTAAAAATAAATATTGCATGTTTCGTAACGATCTTAGAGATTGAATAAATCATGAATTATTGCTTACAACAATAACACTTCATTTTTGTAATTAACAGTCATGATAAAGAAATTATTACTTTTTAGAAAAGACGTCGCTTGAAAAAAATATCTTGACTATGTGTAATGAGTATATAGCTTGAATAAATTATCACTTCTAGTTAAACGTATTTTTTGTTTAATAAAAATATAATTAATATGAAAAAATGGGATCTGAAAAACTAAAATAATTTTTATCGAAACACATGGTAATTTAAATTTTAAAATCAGTAAAGTCTCGTGACTTTTATCAAAGTTTTCATTCTTACTGCTACTTCCTAGTCACACTCAGATAAAATTAAAAATCTTCTAGCAGTTAATTTTTTTTTGTGAATCGTGTACGACATTCGGGAATATCTCAAATTGATTATTATATGTAACGAGTGAACTATTACACTCTAAATTTGCTAGTAAAGTAATGACTTTAAAATTTTCTATAATAAATCCATTATATTTTCGTAACAACCATCATATACGCATGAATATTCTCGACGAAAACAACGGAGATTCTGTGTCCGAACCAATAAACTGAAATCAACATCCATGAGAGATACAGCTGCGAGATCAGAGGAAGTTTTGTTGCTCGCTCGTGCTACTTATTCACCAGAAAGCCATTGTTTCCCGCCTCCGCTGCGCACATATAGTTACGCTATCAATTGGAAAGATACGCGGAAGCCCGTAGATCTTCGCGCGTCGTAGTTTGTTCTCGCGATTATCCAACGCGCGCGGCCGATTTTCTTCGCCGATTCGCCTCCTTTTTTTCTGCTCGCGCTCGTGATTCAGCCGCGTGTGGATCTTTTTCTTTCAATGTTTATATTACACTCTAGAAACCTTTGACTGAGTGACTCAGTGTGTGTATGTTTGTTGCGGTCGACGCGAGCGCAGTATAGATTTAATTTGCAGAAATTTGCACATATGACACGCTGACGTGGACGTTCTATACGATCGTGTTTGATCTTTTTTTTTTGGATTGCACGATGAGGTCACTGTAGAATAATTGGGGTTGGACTTGTGAGATCGCGTAGACTCAAGTATTGAAATAATTGTATACTTATCGATGAGTATACGTTGTAGCTGAGACAGAGGTCTTCTTTGTAAGAAATTTTAAACGCATGTTATTAGCTTAAATTGTTAGCGTAGCTTTATATATTTAAGCTTTTAAGATTTATATAACTAGAAATGATTGTTGAATGCAATTACCATCAAAACGTTAGTAACAATTACAATAGAACTTTATCAAGCGTGAAAATACCTATTTAAATAGCAGAATTTTGGTTTCGACAGCTGAATATTTTTACATTTACGTTGGTTGATTTAGTCTATCTATTATGCATCTAACAGCTGTAATGTATAAAATCTTCGTTCATTAGCTTTACTGCGTATGTAAAATATTAGAATTCCGGAAACTATACATTTAACTAAGTATACTTAATTATTTATGTGCATACGTGATCATTATGTTTTCTTATTGAACACCCGAATGAGTTGCATGTGTTGGTATCAAATTATTGAGTTTCGTTCTTAAACTGTTATTTTTTTAGCTTTAAATCTTTCTTTTCTTTTTTTATTTACTATACATTTATTTCTAATTAAGGGAATTTGTATACTAACGAATATTTCAGATAGAGAGCTTATTAGGTATTTTTTCGAAATAAAAGGAACATTTGGTTGCTTTAATATAATTTCATTAATAAATCTATTTAATACAAAATAAAAAAATACAAAATCGGCGTGGTACAAAACGTTTTACAAATTGCGCAATACAACGTTAATATTTCGCTTTTGTATAAATATATATGTGTCGCATACAAAATTCGACATTACAAGACATGCGAATTAGTATATTAAAAAAATTGATCGCAGTAAGTGCGTACAAACATTGACCTAATTATTTCATCGTATATGTTAATCGTGAATACATGTTCTTGAAATAATGACAACGTATCTCCTATAAAAAACTACCATTATTCTGTAACAATTATACCATACAAAAAAAATATAAAAATGTAAAAATAAGATCGACTTTCGTGTCAATCTTTCTCGCGCTTATAATTATACTTCAATTCTTCGCCTCGGCATTCTTCGCAGCGATCAACCGTTTCCTGGGCGTCAGCCCAGCCTTTGGTGGCTTAGTCGTAACCGCCGGCGGCGCGGACGTCGTTGTGCTCGTGACAACCTCGTAGTACTGCGCCTGGTCCTGGTGGCGGGCGTGGCGCGACTGGATGCGTCGCAGCTCGGATTTGCTGGACGACTGGATGGTGTCGAGGACGCCGAGGACGAGGTCGACGATCGGACGGTGCTGGGACAGACCGCTGCGCTGCTGTCTGCGTACAGGCAGCTCGATCGAGCCCGAGTCGTCCCCGTTCGCTGGTAGATATATTGCATACTCCATGTCCCCGCTGCTCATGCTTGGGATGAACGATGTGTCTGCGTGGATTAGGAGGGGTATGGCGGTTAGGAAGAGGACGAGGAGTGCTGCGTTGGGAGATGAGAACATGGTGCTGCGAGGTACTGGGAAGAGGATGAAATTTTGATAATTAGTGAAAGTTGAACTTTTATTTATTTATTTAGTTTTAATGATCGGTAATAATTGCACGTTGAATAATTTTTGATTAAGAAATAAATCGGTTTGCTAAAATATAGCCTTTTTTATGTTGAAACATGGTTTACTTATTTGAGTCCAAATAAACGTGAATTGAATATCCTCTTAAGCAACAAAAAGCAAATGAAAAATAAAAGGCTTTACAACGATTTAATTTTCTAAGAAATTCTGAAGTATTATGACGAATATTCGAGAAGAATGAGTAGAAAATTTTTATTTAAAAAATCAACTGCGCAGTACGTAGAAAACCGAGTATTAACAATAATTTTAAAATATAAAAACAACCATGGTTACCTAAATATTTTACGGTAGCGAAAGGCTTTTTTCACAGACGACCGAAGACGACGAAGTGGAACCGATCGTTCGTTCGCGACAAGCGCTTGAACTTGCAGTGGCGCGACCGTCGCCTTCGCACTTAGAACTTTCGGCGCGCGCTTTCAGCGGGTTCAGCACATTCTTCGTATTTGGGTAAATGTGCCTCGCCACCTCGACACGGTGTGCGCCTCTCGTCTCGTCTTTGCACAATTCCGACCAGAGTGTGTATGTGTTTGCACGTTACCGCGTATAAGCGCGTGCGAATTTCCTCGGGAAACCTTGAACCATATTACCGAATGTTGGCCAGGTGTAAAATAATTGCGCGGACTGTGCAAACTTCTGTTGCTGCGGAGATTCAAACCGGCACGCGACTTTTAGCGAGTTATAATGCAAAGCTGATGACGTAACGCTTATATATGCGACGATGCGATCGCTTCGTGTATTGTAATTCGTTAAAAGCGTTTGTTGAATATATACTTTGAAACTTCAGAGGCCGTGGTAAGGATGAGCCCGAATATTGGTTGTATGCTGTAGAAATGAGGCGTCAAAGTCTTCTACTTTAATTATAATTATAACTATTGAGATGTAGTGGAGAAATTCATAAAAATGTAATGAATGATGATGACCACGTGAAGTTGCTGAATGCGTTAAATTTAAAACCTACTGTATGATGGAAGCGTCCACTAAAAGCCAGCCGGCAAGCGCGTGCGGAGCATTTTTCACATAAAAAAGTGTTTTTTTTTCAACTCGCTGATGATTGTGTGATAAAGATCTCAGAATAAATCAATATACATAGATTGTAAGATTTTTTTCTTGCTCTTTCTGATGGCGTATAGTTAGTATCCATCTAAAATGTTTGTTTACGCTCAAAAATTTCAAACGATTATTCTAAAAAACATGCATCTTTTTTCAAAATAAGGTTGTAAAAATGCAGAAACGATGTTGAAATTAAGAGATCATTCCTTACAGTGTTAGTCGATTACCCAAATTTTTCCAATATTTTTTACCGATAGTTTTGTTACGAAACGAGATAACAAATTGTATTTACTATTAGTTATTCACAGCTCTACTATGGGCAAATTGCGAATTAGACACTTATTTTATTAAAAATTGCACGATAGAAAGAGAAATGTTAAAAAGAAATGTACAAAGTAAAAGTTAATTTATGTATTTTCAAAAGATAGTCGAGCAAACCTATGAGTAAATAAGCTCGCTCGCCGAGTGCTTGAATGCTTGGAATCGGCAGAAACCGTTTGCTATACGCGAGCACAGCTCATGCGCTTCACGTGAGCTGTGGCGGTTATTTACTAAATCGCTTCTATCTTTTGTTATAATCTAAATTGAGTAAACTGTTAACCCATATTCGTTAAATCATGTAGAGTATTGTTGTAGGTGATATTTTTTGATTTCCGAAAATTCTTTTCGAAACTACAAATTCCCCAAAATTTTAAGTTGAAGAAGTTAAGGATTCATGAGTATGAAAATATAAACGGTGACATTGCATGGCTGCAACAAGACTCGTGCCCTCTCGGCGCTACGGCTGGACTTACTCAGTATATTATAAAAGTATTATATACTTTGCACGGATGGTATTCCATACTTAACATTGGTTATTGTATTATTATAACATAATTTATTTGATAGAAATTCATATTTTATGTTCGATCATTTTCATTTTTGTTTGTAACTTTTCTAATTCTTTTATTATTGGGTGAGCTCGATTGTGTAGGTATTTTCACAACATTTTCTTTTCTTTCCATCTTCTTGCAGTTTTTTGATTTTTTTTTTATGAGTAGATATAATTGGAATTTGTCTGACAGAGAGAACAATTTTAATTCTAGTTTTTAGTATCCAACTTCAATATTTTTAAAGTAACGACTTGCCCAAACGTATAATGACTTTATGCAGCTAAAATATAATTATTGGACACTTTTGGTAAACTTGCTTGTCTGGGCTTACTTTTCATGGTAACTCCAATTTTGTTCCTCGTGAGCAGTCTGGAGCGACGGTCTATGACAAGAATCATAGGAATCTGGAGCGACGGTCTATGACAAGAATCATAGGAATCTGGAGCGACGGTCTATGACAAGAATCATAATAATGATGATGAAGATTCTGGAAGATGTATTTATTTTTAAAATGCTGTAGCCCCATTGATAATATAAATTAATAAATAAATTTTTTGACATAATTTTTAATAATTTTTGTATACAACCAACTGCTACTATATCGCGAACATTCTCTTAAAAAAATGTCTTAACAATTTTTCACGAATTGACTTAAAAAACTGCCATGTTTTTATGTCGAATTTTTTAATCTAATTCTTTATTATAAAGAACAGTTGTTGCTAAAATACATTGGTTATTGTTGTACAATAATAATTCAGCTACGTTTTGGAGCAAAAATTAGAAAAATAACAAAAAATAAAAATAATCGAATGTAAAATATGAACTTTTAACAAATAAATTTATCATTAAGTATAAGATAACCAATTTTAGATATGTAAATAATACTGTACGTTATTATAACACGTGTATATTCACTTCTCCAACTTTATATTTTGGAGAATTTTTAATTTAAGAATAATTGTACTTTTGAATAGAAAAATTTATTTTGAAAAAATATTTTTTAAGAAAAATTGTTTTAAAGTATTTCCGCAAGTTTTTGATCGTTAAAATGCATTTTATACCAAAAATAAATACACCATTTATAAAAGAATGAGAAAAATTTCATCAATCTTTGTGTTGATGAATCTTTATGCCAGTTCCAGCTAGCTGGTTATTGGTGGACGCTTCCGTATATATTTAAAAATTTTGTTGTAAAAGATTTGTACTATTGATTCTGTAAGTTTATATTCATATATAAAAAACATTTTTGATATATCTATGAATTTGAAAACATAAATTAATCATTACTTGTACGAGCAGTGTATATTATTCGAGAAATTAATAAAGACTTAATTAGTTTTAACTTAAAAGTAATACTGCTTTTATTTATCGAATTCGTAAGTGTCTGCTATGATTTTGTAATCAAAGCTACTGTTTTATGAATAATCTATTCAGTTTTAAGAAGTACGATCATCAATGCTAAGAGAAATATTTTTTTCATATCAGCAATAGTTTACGTTTTCAAAATACATTTAGCAAAAGCCGTAATTTCTTATTACCATATTAAGATATTTTTTGTAATTAAAACTATTATGAGAATTGAAGAAAAAGAATTTTGTTTTTTTTTTTATATAAACTCATTTTATTTATGATTTTTATTATAATTTTTATACAAAATTATACTAACTTAAAAGTAAATAAATAATAAATAAATAAATAATAAATAAATAATAAATAAATACATTAATTATTTTCGATTTTAAGCACATGCTTGAGCTATTTGTTGAAGTAATCTTTGAAGCTCTTTGTCCTTACATTCGTTACTAGATATACTCCATAGTTGACTTCCATGCTGTGGATTAATGCCCGAATTATTTTGTTTGATTAGATTGAGTAAAATTGGACTTGTGAAATCTGTGACTTTTCCAACTAATGCTGCGTGGGTATTAAGGACAATTGTAATCTGATCACCGGGTAGTAATACGCCGCCGTTTAGTGCTGGTGTAATTACTTCTCGCGGCACCGAGAATGACATTCGGGAATCTCCTGCAGTTTGACTTGAGGGCCTGTGAAGATAAACATTTTGCGGTAAAGATAAATGCGACAAAGGTACAGAGGCATCAAGCGACAATGGTGGGTAGCTGAAGTTCGGTGGATGATCCTGTGGCAAAGATATCTGTGGTAAATGTATATGGGACGAGGGTAAAGTGCCATCAGGCATCAATGGTGGCTGGCCAAAGCTCGGTGATTGATGGACGTATGTGACCGGAGACGCTGAAGGGTCAACCATATATGTTTCAGGATTACGCATGTTTGGTACATTTGGTGCATTTAAAGGCGATCGAACTGAGTCTTCAGGAATGGCGTTCTGGCCAGATGTGTAGTAAACCTGTGGCATTGCATGTAGTGCTGGTGCTGTGCTCGAAGGTGGCGAACTAAGGCATGGAGTTGGTGGGGCTGAAGTCGCAAAGGAATTCAGTTCAGGTCTTTGCAAATTCTGCCCAGCTAATTGTGAAATGGTGGACGACAAAGAGCTTGCAACAAGTGCGGCAGAGTTTACTACGGAATTAACAGTATCAAGAACAGCAGAGTTGGATAATGGACGTGATTCGACTCCATTTTGAGGCATTTGTGTAAGAACAGATGGTCCTGCGCACCCCGAAGGGTTAGTAATATCAAGGACAGTGGCACCTAATGAGTTTGTGGGGATATTTGAACCGGGTACTATCCGGTGTGAATTACCATTGTTTTGGTGTAATGCTTGCTGCTGCTGTAGTTGATGCAGTCGTGTATTAATCAATGAAGCAGCTGAAGCAACAGTCTCAGCTATAGAAGAGGCTGCATTATCCACGAATTGAAGTGGGTGTGTTCTTACTCCATGCTGTTGCCTGCCTGGATCTTGTTCGATCGGGTGCCTAGTTAAAAAGTCAATTATCATAGAATCTCTGTTTCCTGGATATTTGGATGATGAACCTCCAGGTGTAGACTCTACTCCGGGCCTTATTAGTGAGGATGCATCAGTCAATGCATCAACCATGCTGATTGCCATGTCACTAAGTTTTTCTAAGGGTGATGCTTCTTCAGATGAACTAGGAGTACCCAATGAAGAAACTCCTGTTAAAGAATCTACTACCCCATTAATAGTATTTCCCAGTTTATCTAAATGTTTAGAAGGATTAGAAGAGGAAAGTGAAGATGGTTTATCTACACCTTCTAATAACAAAGCAACTGTACCTCCCAACTTTTCTAATGGTGATGTTTCCTCATCCGAATCAGGTGAATTCAATGATGAAGTCTTAGTAACTGCATCTACTAGACCAGCAGCTACATTTCCTAATATTCCAAAAGGTGACTGATGGTGTGACGAAGGGTTATATTCATCTTCTAGTGAATCATCAGCGTCATGTCTGTATGAATGGCTGCCTTCTTCTCTGCTGTTTGGCGAACTAAAAGTATGGCCTGTATGTCCCCGAAAAGATTCCCCATCTGAATCGCGACCGCCGGAAGGGCCTAATTGTTTGAGGGCATCTAGGCTAGATTCGCCTAATTTAGATGCACTGGTTAGAGCATCGACAGCAGCTATAGCAGTTGATCCTAGTTTATCAATAGGAGATAGACCGCCGGCTTCAGAAGTTGGCCATGAAGCAGTTCCAGTGATAGTATCAACTACTCCAGTTGCAGTTTCTCCGAGTTTTTGCAAGAAATACTCGCTATCACCAGTTATCTCATGTGGATTGGAGAAGGATGGATCAGCTCCGTTATCAGTACCATATGAAGGTAAAGATAACACACCGACGGCACTGTCTATTAAAGAAGCCGCACTATCGCCAAACTTATCAAAGGGAGATGCCCCGCCATGGCTTACACCAGAGAGTGGACGTTTATGATGTGGTGAATCATTTTCATAATATTCTGGGTTGTAAGAAGAATCATGTGTCATTGGCAAATCTGTTGGTGATGATGATCCAGTTTGATAAGTAGGTGGTACGTACGTTCCACTTGAACCACTTCCAATCGATGGAAGGGAACCACTAATGTCTAAAGGAGATTCATCGGAAGATTCTACAGAATATTGATTTGTTATCACTGGCTTGTTTCCATTTTGAGGTTGTCCATTTGCATAGTCATTTAAATTATTAGGAACTCCTCCTTGAAGTTGAATATTAGCATATCCACCTTGTGAAGGATTATTAGAATATCCATCCTGCAGAGGAATATTACCAGGCCCTCCTTGTGAAGGAATATTACCGTATCCATCTTGTGAAGGAATATTACCGTATCCATCTTGTGAAGGAATATTACCATATCCATCTTGTGAAGGAATATTAGAGTATCCACCTTCCAGAGGATTATTACCCCGTCCTCCTTGTGGAGAAATATTAGCATATCCACCTTGTGAAGGTATATTAGAATATCCACCCTGTAGAGGACTATTACCCGGTCCTCCTTGTTGAGGAATATTAGCAAATCCACCTTGTGAAGGTATATTAGAATATCCACCCTGCAGAGGAATATTACCAGGTCCTCCTTGTAGAGGAATATTAGAATATCCACCTTGTGAAGGAATATTAGAGTATCCACCTTCCAGAGGATTATTACCCCGACCTCCTTGTGGAGAAATATTAGCATATCCACCTTGTGAAGGAATATTAGCATCTCCACCTTGTGGAGGAATATTAGCATATCCACCTTGTGAAGGAATATTAGAATATCCACCTTGTGAAGGAATATTAGAATATCCACCTTGTGAAGGAATATTAGAATGTCCACCTCCCAGAGGATTATTAGCTGGTCCTCCTTGTGAAAGAGTATCAGTACATCCACCTTGCGGGGGAATATTAGTATGCCCATTTTGAGGTAAAATATTGAGATTACCATTTGAAGAAACGCCATTAGGATATCGTCCTTGCAGTGGGCTGTTGGAGTTAAGATTCAAAGTTACTCCGTTAGAAAATCCTCCGAGAGGTGAAGAATTAGGATTATAATTTATTGAGATGGTGCCAGAGTGTGTTCCTTGAGGCAGAATATTGCCATTTCCATTCAACGATCCACCATTGGAGTGACCATTTTGCAGAGGATTGGTAAGGTATCCGTTTTGTTGTAAGCTTCCAGGGCGGCCACCTGCAGCAGCAGATCCCATTGAACCAAATTGCTGATTTATGTGTAAAGAAGCTCCATTTCCATTTTCGTTTGGCAGTGTCGAGGAACTACTTTGAACTTCTACAGAGAAGCATGGTGTATCTGGTAAGACTGGCTTAGTTGGTAAAATCTGAGAATGTAGTGATGGTACAGGAATATTTATTTGAACAATTTTTGGTCCATTTGAGTCACAATCTGAACTTTCATATTTTTCTGTAATATGCCTTGGACTAAGCAGTTTGCCAAATTTACTTTTTCCTTTTAAAGAGAAGAGCCCCGTCGATTGTTTAGACTCAGTTTCCAAGGGGGAAGGCGGTTCTGGTTGAGATGGAGTTTTATCGTCAGAAGCAGATGTTTTCATTACCGGCATAGTAGGTACCTTAGGTACTATTGGGACATGAGTTGAATAAGGAGTGGAAACGCTAGTTATAACTGGTTCAGTTTTGACGTATTGAGGTGTAGGAGTTGCATATGGACATGGTGGTCTAGAATATGATTCTGACACTGATGGAACAGAGGAGTATGTTTCGACTCTTCTTTGGACGGCAGGCACTTGACATGGTTCTGACACTGATGGAACAGAGGAGTATGTTTCGACTCTTCTTTCGACGGCAGGCACTTGACATGGTACTGACACTGATGGAACAGAGGAGTATGTTTCGACTCTTCTTTCGAGCACAGGCACTTGATATGGTTCTGGCTGAGTTACTATGGTATACTGTTCTGGCTGAGCTACTAAGGTATACTGTTCTGGCTGATTTATTATGGTATAATGTTCTGGTTGAGTTACTATGGTATACTGTTCGTCAATGGCAGGAGGCGCATAATAAGGTACTTGCGGGATACCAGAATGTGCATATACCGTTACTGGAGAGAATGAGTTATCTACTGGCATAGCGGGTGATACTGCAGTGGCTGTTGCTGGCGACAACAACGTTGATGACGACGATGCTACAGCTGATGCTTTTGACCCAGGTGCAGCAGATGTGGCTCCGGCCGAAGCAACTGATGCTGGATCAGTTAGATATTCAACATGACTGGAGTAGTGATGAGTAGGATAAGGAGGGGGGTTATTATAACCCGAAAAATCAGAATTACTTGAATGTCCAATATTACTTTCATAAGGATTATTACTTTTATAAGCAACATTATTTGGAGGATCATTATTATTTTGATAAGGATTATTACTTGGATGAGTATTACTACTAGGAGAATTAGCGTAGCCAGAATTAGTTGAACAATCGGAAGAAGGTGGAGATGCTTGAGAAAGAGTTGTTGTTGGAGTAGGTGCTTGTGAAGGAGTTGATGTCGGAGTAGGTGCTTGTGAAAGCGTTGTCAGAGTAGGTGCGGATATCGGAGTTGGTATAGTTAGAATAACAGTATTTGGTCGATTGTTGTTTTGATTTTGTTGTCCATTATTACCCTTTTTACGAGACTTCTTTGATTTCCAACCATTTAAATGTTTACTAATTTTTTCAAATTTCTTTTTCTTACCATCTTCTTCTTCTTCATCGTTTTCTTGTGATTCTGAATCATATCTTTGCAGTAATCCGAATATTTTTTGTAGCGAAGTTCCGAGTTTGTCTACTGAGGTAGTCATTTGTGATGCAGGCACTGAAGATTGCAAAAGTTCTGGTATCTGCGCCATTTGATCAGGGTTTTCCATTATACTTTGAATGAGGATTGGTGCACTTTGCATGAAACCAGCATTTTTACATGAGGGATCATTGCAATTTTCATGCAACCCTATTGACAAACCATCGCGTACGTTGCCGCAAGCAGTCCTGAATTGGTTAAGAAGATTTTGTAATTCGACAGTAGCATCGTTGACACATTTGTGCATTTCATCTTGTTGTTCCTGAGTAGCAGTAGCAGGCATGAACTGTTGCATCATCTGGCTAACAGATGCAGGTGGATTCCAGGACGATTGTCTCTTCTGTCTTTCTGCATTGTCACCCATCTGTAAGAAATCAATCGGTGGAAGTCCAAGAAACGATCGGAAAGCCTCAGGTAGAGCAGACTGTGTTACGCGATGCGCTATACTGTTCCAAAAATCAGAACTGTATAACGCGGTTGATATTTTTGTTACGCAATCCATGATATCATCGTTATCACCTGGTACAGTTTGCGAGTCACTATTTTTTTTATCTTCTTCGATCGTTTGTTCGAGTGTACCTGGGAGATCGTCAAGCATTTTCATATCATGATCAGAGTTAGTTAGCTCTTCCTCATCAGAATCGTCACCGATCGAAGAAGTATCGCGAATTTTTCTTGTTTCTACCGCCTTTAAATTTCTCACAGGAATGCTTACGTGACGTTTTGTAGGGTGCCAAGCATCGTGGAGAGAATGTTCATCTGCCGTATGTAGCCGATGTGGTAAATCAACCGTAGTGTCATCCTTCTCACTATTTGCAAAACTTGTATCTCTTCTCTCTATAGGGCGATCCGAACTTATGAAGGCTCTGCTATCTGGATATGCGTGACAACCAAGCCATGCTGTGGATACGAGAAATATCCCGATCCACAGCGTAAATGATGAGTTTACATTCCTCATCGTCAAACTGTCTTAACTTACATTTCAGAGAAAGCGCTTGCCTTATATACTTCATGTAGTTTTAGATAGAAAGCAGATATGTCACGCGAAACGTGCAGCCGGTCGACAACATCGGTAGTTGATTATCTCGATATAAACTATATAAACTGATTATAAATTTGATTAGTATGCTCATTTTTTATCTTATAAGCATTTAAATCTGATATCAGTACGCAAGCACTTTTATTAATTTCCGGGTACGTTTCGTCAGAATGTCTAGTATATCGAATAATTCATTTTTCAGTATTCAAATCATTCTGTAGTAAATTAATAAGTATTTATTATTTATTATAAATTATTCTAAATAAATAAATCGTTTATGTTTTAAAAAGTTTTCGATAATATTAAAATACTTTTTGAGATATAAAGCAGTTTAATATATTTGGGTATGCTATTATTATGGAGAAACAAACTCGAGTTTCAACTATTTTAAAGTTATCTGTAACTATATGATGTAATGAATTTTTAATGTATATATATTTATATGGGTCGTTCTTGTACTTTTCTTAAAAACTGTGCGCAAGGGGTCATCGATTTCGTTGCCTATTTTTGTTATAAAAGCTTCTGCAAGATTTCAGCCCCCTATGTCACTCCTAGCTCTTGCTGAAAATTTCTAAACCCTGATTTTGACCAGTTTTAGGCCATTTTTCAAAAAATTCTATAAGGTTCAAATTGAAAAGAAAATGAGATCGGTGACGTCTCATTTTTTTCGTTTTTCTTCTAGTTTTAAGGAAAAAATACAGCGATATAAAAATGATGATTAAGCTTTTATTGGAGAGCCATTATATGGACATTGCATTTCATTATTTTAAGACCACCTTTGAATCTTTATATCTCGTAAGTAGGTTAAATTTTGAGCTCACCAGGTTTTATTTTTTGTCTCGGCCAGGCGCCGAGACCTTTAATTTCTTTCTTCGAGGGCCTAAATCGATGCAATAGGCTTCGAGATTCAGCCGTTTAAAGTTGACGATTTTGTCAAAATAGCAAAAAATGACCGTGTTCATTGTGATCTTGTCAAGAGAATTTTGGTTCAAAATGATTAACACATATATTTTTTTGGTTTAAATAAGTATGATGTTATCTGTCCTCTTTTCCTATCATACGAAAAAGTGAAGAGAATGATATTTTTTCGAGCATTATAATATCTAATTTGTTGATACCTTAGATAGTAACAAATATCTCCCTACTAAAATAAATTCTATCATGTTATGATTATTTTTGATACTTACATATATGTAACCCAGATATAAAGTTTCTTCCAAGAGCTTTAAAATGCGGGATCGCAGCATTTTTTAGAACCTTTACAGCCAAAGTTTTGGCAGTTTTTATAAAAAAATACTTTTTAAGTGATAAAATTAGAGGTCACGAAAAACAAAAGTTTTATTTATATCTTACGCTGGCTTCAGGCGGAAATCTAAATTCATATTTAATCTTTTTTAATACATTCAAATACTTGTTTAATATGTAAAAAATTCATAAAGCTCGGGGTTATCCTGATCGCAATCATAACCGCAAACTTTTATACGAGAAATTTTCAGGTAAAATATATATTATTTTTAACTTATGTCATTAAATTTGTCTTCACTTTAAGCGATTAAATAGAACGTATTTTTAACCATTTTCATACGTTGTCTTTGATTCCTTGTAACTTCCTGAAAAATTAATATTTTTTAACGAATCAGGGCTTAAATTTTAGCTTTTCTACTTTTATAATTTGACAGTCAATAGAAGAGACATCATTTTTTGACGAAATAGAGGAAATTTGAGATGAGATTTCCCATATCTGAAGAAAAAGGGCTCATTGGACGGAAATATCAGCACTGGGCTTCATTTTTAGGTACCAGAAATCGACTCTCCAATTTCCGCCAGAATCCGTTTGCCGGAAGCCATGGCCTCTACTTATTAGTATGTATATGATATCAAAATTAAATCTTTAACTTTAAATAAATAATATCGCATTAGAAACAGAGGTAGAACATCTTTCATGAATAATTATATGAGAAGTTTTTAGAATCCTTATTTTATATTAAAAGTTTAAATCACTTATAAGAAAACCATTATCAGTACGATACAATTACTTATTGAACTAAACAAAATGTATTTCCCGCGTACTTCTAGTACCCGTGATCCTGCTTGTTTATACCAACGTTTAATGTAATACTATAACGAATCTCATCAAATATAAAATTTATTCACAATTCTACTTGCCAATTAGTGCACAAATGGAAATCTAATAATTTAATGATACGCGGGCGCGCGCGCGTGTGTATATGTGTGTGTGTGTGCACGCCCCTGCGCATGTGTAATCGGGTCGATTTGAGAAAAATTTTCCAATATTACGCGATGACATCGGTAAGCAAAGCCAATCCGTTCGGACAGGAATGGATCACGCTAACCACAGGGTTTATACTGAGCGCACTGTTCCCTGTGAAGACAATTGATTTTAAGGTGGTTCTAGTAACAATCTGAAGTCAATTGAGTATTGATAAAAATATTATTTTCAGTCTTCAATATTTAAGAAATATTTTGAAACGATAAATTAATTAATAATAATTGTTTATTTTTCATATATATATATTTGATAGCTAATACTTTTGGTTTTTAAAAATAAAGGTTAAATAGTTTCTTGTTTTGACTAGTAATAATGCCGGCAATCTAACCTAAAACCATGACTTTTCCGACTTTGATCTGAAGTATCTTTTTATTTTATTCGGCTATTGGTATATTTTTAATACCTTTAGAAAATATGAAATTTACTTTTTCGATATCTCGTTTTTGCTATAATTCTGCGGTGTAGTTCAATTTCAATACTTTCCCATGCCAACAGCATGGCTCCCATATTTCCCCATGTCAAAAAACAAATATTTAAACAATATTATTTCAAGTATTTGGTCGGCAACTTCTACTTAAAACTGTATCAATTTGTTTATTAAAACCTAAACAATAACAGCCTTCAATATTACTTTCATATGCAGACTTTACGATTTTAATAGAACCACCTTAATCGATCTAGAACAATTGTAATAAAAAGCAATAAGTACACAATCTTTTGTTGTGTTTGAAAGCAAGATATGCTATTTTCGTGCATGTGTGTCTGTGTGTATGTGTGCCTGTATGTTTCTCAAGAAGAACACATTAATTTCTGGTGTTTTATTCTCTAAGATGGAATAAAACACCAGAAATTATTTTGTTCACATTTCGCATGTTTTTTCTACTCCTTATTTGAGATTATCGGAACTTGGGTCTGGAAAGTGTCTGAAATAGACTGAGGTACCAAGATCTCCTCTCATAGTACCATAACCGTGGTCCTACCTCACTTTGCGTGCCGGGATATAGGAGAGGTGGCTCGCGAATGCTTAGGGTAACTTATAAATGAATAAGTCAAAAATATATATTAACCGACTTAATAAATCTCATTTTCTTTATTTTTGAGGATATTTTGAAGATCTAAGACGTTTTTTCAAATTAGTGTATTATTAAATTTTATGAAGTATATCTGAAAATGCAACAAAATGCCTTTTTTTCCTTAAATATTTTCCGATGTATAAGTTGATGTTATATAAAGTAATTGACAAAATAGTACATTACGATACATGTGCCTTAAGTAGCTCATTATTGCACGGGGTGAAGTTAGAGCTCGAGCGCAGCGAGGATCCTATCACGCCGTGTAATTGGCTACTTAAGACACTAATATCGTACAATATTTTATGGCACGCCGTGGCATAAAA
Source organism: Torymus sinensis (assembly GCA_030522985.1). Lineage (NCBI taxonomy): Eukaryota > Metazoa > Arthropoda > Insecta > Hymenoptera > Torymidae > Torymus > Torymus sinensis. Next base: position 16,327 of record JAPYZP010002119.1, read on the forward strand.
TATTGTTCGATACACGTTATCAAAACGATTCTTACACGATTGTAAGTTTGTCGCCCGAACGAATCGTTTTTATAGCACTAGTATCGAAAACTACTATTACATCACAGCCTAACCTAAGTCCGCTGTCACGCCTATTCGTGCGGGCTTAGGTCACATTGTGCTATAAATTATATTATTATAAAAAGAAATACTAATATCATAAAAAATTAAGAGTATTATTCCATAACTTTTATAACATTCTACTGCTATAAAATTTTCAGGTCAAAGTTTGTTATTGTGTAAATTTTATATTTTTAGAATTAATAATTAATTTAATGGAATTAAAAAATTAATTAATTAAGTTTGAGATAGCTAAACGCCAATAAATGGGTATCAGTTTTTACTGGGATCCCAATATTGTAACACTTTTATATTTTGTTGATTACTTTCGATAATATTTTGTCTAAACATTTATAGTTTTTTTTGCATTGCTATCATTCTAACAAGGTGAGCACACGACCGGGATACATGGATTTAGCAAAAATTTCATTTTTCGTGCCAATAATTAACAAAGATAGAGCAGTTATTAGTTTTCGAATTAACTAGGGGATGGTTAGTTGATAACTAAACATATTAGAATAATTATGTAAAAATAAACACAAAGTAGTCAAAAAGAGCTTTTATTTGGATCCGCTATCTTGAATTTGGAATTCTGATTTCAGATTCGAAATCAGCACCCCAAAAACCTATAAAACCATGATGATCTTTGTTTTGAAACTTACAGAAAAAACGTGCCCCGGAAAGGCTTAAAAGAATTAAACCTTAAATTCAAGATCTTTTCGACTATTTTTTTGTTTATTTTTCCATAATTATTTTAAGTTTTTTAGCTATTGACTTATTTAGGTCTTCGTGAACTGTTATTTCCCCTAGATATTTCAAAAAACTTCTTGATCTTTCATCCTAGGTAGAGCTAAATTTACAAAATGTTAAAAAAGAGGTTCATTTCTTTGGTTGAAAAATGGCATCCTGAAGTGATAGCATAAGCCATGGTATGGAGGTGGGAAGCTCTTATAGTAAGTAATAATATAAATAACATATATTATTTTAATTTAATATCGAAATATAGAAGAATATAATTAATCAACATATATAATGTCTGTTAACTACATAAATATGAACAGAATACTTTTGTAATATATATCATAATGTTGCCAAAGGAAAGGTAAATGAACATAGATTGTAGTAGTCAATATATTTAAAATATTTATTATTTCAAAATTTTTTGCAGGAAATAATAATAATATATTATTATTTTCAATAAATATGCAATATAATACAGGTATACAATAATTTAGGGGATAAGAAATTATTAACAGCACAAACTGGGATTAAATAAATAAATGTGTGATGACTTATGTCCTGTTATATACATTTTTTTAATATTTGTTGCTGCAATCGCATTCAGTGGAGACGGCATGGATTTTGCATGCTGGCAGAAGGATTTTATCAACGTGAGCTTTCATGGAAGGCTTGCCGTATCCTTTGCCGTACGATGGGCGAGCTGGAGCTGAGCCATACGATGGCCTAGACATGCCACCACCATAAGCTGGACGTGGGGCTGCACCGTATGCTGGACGTGGGGCAGCTCCGTATGATGGAGCTGGGGCAGCACCGTATGATGGAGCTGGGGCAGCACCGTATGATGGAGCTGGGGTAGAACCGTATGATGGAGCTGGGGCAGAACCGTATGATGGAGCGGGGGCAGCACTGTAGGATGGAGCGGGGGCAGCACCGTAGGATGGAGCTGGGGCAGAACCGTATGATGGAGCGGGGGCAGCACCGTATGATGGAGCTGGGGCAGAACCGTATGATGGAGCGGGGGCGGCACCGTATGATGGAGCTGGGGCAGAACCGTACGATGGAGCGGGGGCAGCACCGTATGATGGAGCAGGAGCTGCACCGTACGATGGTCTCTGGGCCCTGCAATTGGAAATTTTAAGTTATTAACTTACCCTGGTTTCAATCGAAATATAATACTAAACAGTGTTGCAGAAATCAATTATTAACTATAAATAGTGGACGGAATGAATTATTATGTTGCATCTTAATATATCTATAATATTTAATTTAATTTCTTCCATTATACATGTGCATAATATCATCATGATACTTTTGTACAATTTCATAAATTATTAACGGCGATTTGTTTGGGTTATGATTTTATAGCGTTCCTATAAATAATCAAATTTCTTTAACAACATTGTTTAGAATATCTGTATGTGACAAAATTATATTGATTTATGAATTGTTTATAGTTCTTACGCAGGGCGTGCTGGGCTGTACGACGGTGCTGATCCATATCCTGGGGATGGGATGCTCACAGGCAGGTACAGGGTCGGACGGTCGTCGTCGCAGTCATCCTCGTATGCTGGCGGTGGTGGTGGTGGTGGTGGTGGAGGTGGAGGAGGTGGAGGTGGAGGTGCGCTATATGAACCTCCATATGAACCACCTGATGGGCGTGGCCTCGGGGCGGGAATCTAAATTTTTATTTAATCATTTTTAATATATCTAAATATTCTTTTACTGCGTAAAAATTCATTAAGCTCGGCGTTTTCCTGATCAATAATAATTTCAGTTAATCTTCTCATGTTTTGTTAGTGAAAGCCAACACTGATATAATGACAATTCAATCTACAATAAAAAATTATTCTGCTCTGGTAATTCGACAAACGGCATTTAAATTATCATAAAAATTTTTCTAAACGTAAACATGCACTCTGAGAATTCACTATTCATCCTGAGTCTAGTGTTCTAAAGAATCTTACCTCAAGTCTGTATGGGATTTCTACTTCTTCATCGCATGGCGGGAGCACGTATGCGCTAGCACTTCCAACAACGAAGGCAAGGGCCAACGCCAGGCATACGCTTCGGACTGCAAACGACATCGTTGGACCGGTGCCGTTGCTCTTTGTGACTTCTTCAGTTGACACCGCTTTTTTATATACTCCTTGATCCCTTCCTCTTCTGATAAATACCACCGGCCGTTTGTAATCGGCCAAACGAGATCTGTCGTCAGTCACGATGCAATTTCGATACAAGTGCCCCCGGCGAGCGATGTTCACGCGTTTCCTGTTTAAAATTCTGCTTCTTCGTCGCACGCTCTGAGGCGATGCTTGTTTAAAGGCAGTTTTCGCGTGTTTTCCTTGACGGTTCGCCGGGCCTCCTTACCGGCAACGATTTGTATCGTCTTATAGGTGAAACACTTGAATCGTACACCTTATACCATTCATTCTTCATTCGTACGTAGCACGATTCGCATGGTGTTATCGCGCTCTGCGGAATAACTGAATCGTGAACAAATTAAAGCAGAATCATTTCATAATTACGCCGCTCCAGCCAAGTCTATTAATATGTAGTGAGATTTTTGGCTCGCAAAGTTTTGTTCCGTGATTAAAATAGAGTTAATAATAACAAAAAATTGTGAAAAGTATAAAACATTTCCTTAAAAATACGGGTTGCAAAAAATAATCCTAAAAACGTTATATCATTGTGGCAGGTATTACGATGTGCATACTGAATGCACGGTACCTTTGATGTGTGCATGTCTGAGTGGCTAGAAGTATGCGTGTATAACAAGTTATGTGGTTTAGTGTCTGAATGTGTGCATTTATGTGAATGTTTGAGAGCGAGTGAATGAATGGAACAACATGATGTGAGCTTTACTATGAAAATGCAGAGAGGTAAATACTTATTAAAAAAAATGATTGCTTTTCTACATAGTTATTAGTAACCCCATTTAAATTCTGTAGAAATGTATATACTCAAAGCAAATTTCCTACAGGTACATTAATAACTTTACATGTTTATGATCAAATTGTGTGTAAACATTTATATGCGGTGTGTGTCAAAATGTGAGATTTTATGCATGCATATACTGTAAAAAAATTATGATTTTCACGCGGGTGTATTAAATTTATTGTAAATGTACGTTAAATTTCATATTTCTGAGCAAAAATATATTTTCTGTATAGTGATTGTTAGTGATACTTTCATTAAAATTAATACATTTTTTTATAGTGGTTATACTCATCATTTAAAGAAAAGCTTTTTATATAAATTACCACATATGTAACAATCTTTGCATACCATGCTTCGTAAGGGTAGGGGTTCATATTACTTCTTATATTTTATGACAGTTGTGACATTAGTGTATTTAATGAAATCAATTTGAAATTGAGTAACTATAAACTAAAAGTTGATCAAAAGTTCAGTTAATTTTTGTATGATACCAAATAATTAATTAAGAAGCACAATAATAATCCCATTTGTACAAAAACTTATTTAGTAATGAATCAATTTTATCAACGATCGTGTGATAAAAGGTAAAAATAAGATTTTATTCATATATTGCTCCTTACGTAGTCGATTCTGCAATGAAAACATACACGTGCCACTGTGTGTTACATCGAGATAATAGGCATTTTTGTTTTTTATTTTTTTTTAATATACATTTTGAATGCATAATAACTGAATATAACTCGAAATTCAATTTCAAGTAAATTATGCTTGCGATTTAATTTTGAATATATCGTACATAATAGAATACCTTATAATTTAATATTCGGCATTATATATTTCTGAAAATCTTAATAGTTATATAATTAGAATGATGTGATAAGTACTGTCACATTTCTAGTTTTGTGAAGCTTTAAATAGATAATTTAATAGCCTAGTATATTGGAAAATTTTCTGTAGTAATAAGTTGCAAATATTTATTTGGTTTTGAATGTTGGTAAATGATGATTCTGGAAGCGACAACAACAATCATCATTCATAACGTCAGCATTTCCGTTTATGTTGGTACAGTTTTATTAAATACAAATACGAGACATTCTTTCATTTCCTCAGATTGATTAATAAAGGTACTATCTCGAAGTCCGCTTTGAAGAGATACTCAATCGGAATTTCTATACGGTTATACCAATGCACGGATGGAGTTTTACATTTTGTTTGTATTCATACACTCTTATAATCGTTAATCTGAGGTCTAGTTTTACATCCACAAGATTGATATTAAAAAGCTTGGTATTCTTGAGCCGGCTTCGAATTGGATTTCGAGTTGCTAACTTCTTTTACCATTCGATGGCGATTTTTATTATACTATTGTTATCTAAAAAATTATTTTAGTCTCTTTTCTCGAGTGATTTTTTTAATATTAAAAGATAAATAATTGTTATTATTAAAGGTAATATCTCACTACAAGATTTTACAATACGTTAAATATCATTAATGTGTATTATGTTTAGCAGGTTGGATGTATAAATGTTTATTATTACAATAAAGTATTAATAAATATTCTCTTGAAAAGTTCATTTATTTAAAATAAAGTATTTCATTTGAATTCACAAAACAGTAATCACTAAAAATGTTTAAATGTCTCGAAAATTGAAACATCAAATAACACAGCTATACATTATTTGTGTAATCGTTCCGCGTATACGGCACCGCATACTGAAAAGTTCATAAGCTCTCGGTAATCTGCTCCACTCGTTCGAAATTTCGCCGGGGAAAAATTTATGAACTTCCTATACCCCTCCCCCGCAACACGTCTTCCTCTCGTACTCCGACGACTCTCGTCTCATCCTTTCCGGGCCGTGCGCAGTAAATTCGCTCGCCACTCCCGCCAATCCAAATAACGCGCTCGAGCATATCCAAAACACGCGCATGTTGACAATGATGTCGGTTCTCTTGAATCTTCTTTCCTTCTTTCGTCTGCTCTAATAATTTTTTTCTTTGCCTTTCTTTTCTCCTACTTACTTATTTTTTCAAGTGTGCATTATACTTTGGTTGAGTTAAGATGAATTAAATCGATATATGTAATTTGACTGTGTATTGTTTTCGATTATCTTACTATTTTATCAATAATTTATAAGAAATTACAAAATTATAATAAATAGTAGTGTTATTAAGTATATACTTTGTGATTCGTTTACGTTGAAAGGCAATTTTCTTTTTGCAAATATTTAATTTTAAGTTTTTTCTTTTAAGAACATTAATTTAGAATACTTCTGATAATATTGTTTCAGATGATGATTTGAAAAAATGTTTTCAAATATCCTCACTGCATCCGATAATATAGTATGTCAGTGTTTTGTGTTATTAACAAAGACAAAGATTATTTTTAATATAATGTATTTTATTTTTACTTGATAGAAAACGTACAAATGATATTTTTTTAAAAATAAGCTATGAATCGAATCAAGAAATTATTTAATGACGTTATAGTTTAGTATGCATATGCACTAGTGACTTTTGTTAATAGTAGTCGACATACAATCTTATTCCACTTAAAGAATGAAAAGTCAGCGTTTTCTTTTATGCTGACATAGTATTGGAGGCATACAAATGTAATGCCACATTTCAAAGTACTTGAAGTTAAATTATATTTTTTCAAATTGTTTAAAAAAGGATCGGTCTGAAATTTGCATTGTTGCAATGCAACGAAATAATTTTCAACAATTAATTAAAGTTATTAAACAATGAAAATTTTATCTATAAGCCTTCGCACTTCAACATTGTAAACTTTAGATCCATAAAAAAGAAATCAATTGATTTATCATTATATAATTTTGCAAATATTCAATATTTTTATATTGATACATCCAAATTTGTTTATATGCACATCTACTGTAAGATTTTGTAGCTTCTTTCTTAAAAAAATAATTTTACGTTGTTAAATACCTATTATAACCTTTACAGAGTGACTAAATTTCGAAGCTGTTTCGAAGTTATTTTATGAACAAAATTTGAAGGTGCTACTAGGGTAGATGTACCGGTTCTGGCCACCTTAAGGATTCTTTTTTCACCGGTTCTGGCCACCTAAAAATCCATTTAAGAACATGGATATGTGACCAAAAACGGAGCAGTGGCCAAAACCGGTACGTCTACCCTACTGCAATGTAAAAATTTTGTTCAAAATTTATACATGAACAAATCGATATTTTGACCTAAAATTTTTACAGAGTAGTAGAATCTTATAAGACTTAGACGGGATTGATTTTTTCTAATTTTAAGTAGCCTCGAAACTGCAAAATCGGGAAAGTATTCTTATGGAATTGTTGCTACATTTAAAATAATTAATCAGAAGTTACATGTAGCTGATCTTGATATGTTATTTGTTTCTTATTTTATTAAGTGTTGATATTTCTTGGGGTCTCTGAGTTCAAGTTTTCAGGACTCCATGAATTATGCGTTATCAGAAATGCGTTTGAATAAAAAAAAATGCGTACGAAGATACAGCATGTGAATCTGATAAATAAAACTTGTTTAAAAAGATTTCCTTGCAGATATGTGTATATCAATAGATTAACGCGAGTAATCGTCGAGAAAGGAGGATTTTATCCTAGCTAAAACGTAATTTCTAGTAGACTATTATGTAAACAATATAAATAAATGGAATTATGATTTTTTCATACAAATTTGAATTCTAAATAACTTTCTAATTTGTAATCTTGTTATTAGAAATAAACGAAAACTTCTTTGAACAAATACGTAAGTTTATTTTTTAGAATTACAAAAGATCGTTCAAGAAAATGTTTCTTTAATTCTTTTATTATCGATTAGGTTACAATAAATCAATTAAAATTAAATATATATAATGAACAACACTTTATATTTTGTTTTGCATGTTTTGTGTAATGTTATAAAATAAAATTTTTAATTATTTTATGAACTACATTACTCAAAACTTGTGACATTGTCATTATTGTGTCGTTTCTTTCTGTACACATTAAGTATATTGACTACAAAACAAACTGCAATCAATTGGACATCCACCTCATAAAAGAAAACATTTAATTTTAATAGTACGACTCCCAATCTACCATCAATTCCCTTTCATTAGACATCGACGTACGCAAATCTAAAACCTCCTACAATGCGGTAGGTATTAATAAAACGGAGAATATTTCAATAACAGCCAAAAGCCCACTTCGGCAAGCAGAAAAAAAAGGCATAAAGGATCGAAAATAGAGCGGGGCTGACGTAGTTACGGCCTCAAAGTTGCATTAGTACATTTCTGTACTCTCGTATACGTGGGAATCATATAGTGTGCGTTCGAGGGGGTGTGGGCACGAATGCGCCATATGGTCGCCGCGGATCTCTTTTTCGCTTGCCCGAGAACGGCTTTACGACGCGCTGACAGCCGAGCTTTGGGGTCGGAAGTGCAGCAGCGCGCAGCCGCCCCCGTAAATCTCGACTCGCGCACGCAAGCTTTTTACAGCGTTATGCAGGACTGTCAAATCGATGGATGCGTACCTAGTACAGAACTATTTTTGCGTCCCTCGTCGTTGTACGTACGTGATTTTTGGCTGAAGTGCAGCATTATTTGCAGGAGGATTTTTGGTTGCTGTCGGTGCTGGGGTTTATTCTTTTGTGAGTCACATTTCTTTCAGTCAGACTATCGTTCGGTTGATAAGTGCAGACATGAGGCGAAAGCCTGGAGATTGTCAACTAAATTCCTTAGATGCGATATGCAAGTGTTGAGGCAACATTTTCGGCACGATATTAAACGAAATGCTGATGTTTAAACATTTCTGTTCTGAAAATATCTTGTACTGTTTGATGTTTTGTTGCATTCGAAATTGTTATAAGACATAAATAGTTAAGAAATAAACATAATTTTTCAAAATATATATTTACTTCAATTCTTATTGACGCCTTCTTTGCTTACTTATAACAGTGTGTGAAATGAAAGAATATTAATTAAAAATTGAGGTTCGTTAAATTTATTCGTTTCAAAGCAAGCGCAAAGAAACATTGAGAAAGTGTTGACAGGGCAAATGCATATGTTTTAGTTTTTATGCTCTGACTCATTCAGTAAAATGAGTGCATCAAATTGTTAAAAAATTCTTTTCCTGGAAATGAAAAATGTTTAATGTTTACGAGCTTGTTTTAAGTGTAAACAAAGATTACATTTATCTTTGTTTTAAAACTTGTTAGCAATATTTGCGCTGTTATTATCTATTCCAGCTAAGTTTTTCAATGTTTTTATTTTTAAATATATCTGAGAATATTTCGTTTAATGTTAATAGTTAATTTGTATCTAAGTAATTTATATTTTTTTAAATACTAATTGACTACTTAGTTCGAATTTGTCAAAAAACACAGAACCAAAGGTGATACTTATTATAATAAACGCCGATGGTAAAAAACAGTTCATAGTTGTAACCATTTTATTGGTTTGGCTTGGGGTGCAAATAATTGGTAGTAATGACTATTGAAAATTAACCACATTCAAATCTATAGTAGCATTGACTTCTTTTACTCTTGGACAAACCAATTTTTTGGTTGAAGCAACTATCAAGAATGCTTACAGAAAAATATTATTTAAAAAATATTATTAAAATGGTTATATATCTTAACTATCTTTATTAGTAGCTTTAAATAACGATAGGTTAGCAAGTTTAACAATCTACAAATGGTTGGCAGAACTACTGTACTTGTTTCTTAATCTATTTGTTTTTGTTCTGTGCCTTTTAACCAACTGGTTAGGATAACAATTTTTTTTTTCGTGAATAATCATTATAACATTTTTATTGTGTATCTGTCATGGCTTAACTGGAGTATATATTGTAAACTATAACTTGTTGCACTATTATTTCTGACTAAAGGAAAATCGTTATCCAATTCGTAAATAAAATATTATTTAAGTAGCTTATTTTAATAGATAAATTTAAGGTAAAAGTATAAAAACTTGGCTTTTTGAAGTTAGATTAATACAAATACATTATTTTCTTTTTCAAATCTACTTAATTCTATTAAAATTGGAGTTCGCCGGGACAAAATATTGCTTTTGAAACATAAAAAACTTTTTTTAATTCAGGCATGAAATAGGGCCTTCTTCATGCTTAAAAGCAGTGGGAGAACAAATTTCGTACTTCGAGCGTATTTTATGAAACTGCAGAGAAATACTAGCTATTTTTACGCTGAAAACAGGTGAGAAATAAATAACTCGTGAGAAATTGCCATTTCTACCCTCAAAACAGGTAAGAAATCAATAACAGGTAGAAATAGCCCCATTTCTCACTTCAAAACAGGTGAGAAATGTAGCTATTTCTTACCTGTTAACAGGTGATAAATGTCTTTATTTCTTACGTATTATTCATTTCTCATCTTTTTTAGGTAGAAATCGCTATTTCTCGACAGTTTCAGTTGTATTTTCAAGCAAATAAATGTAATTAAGGTTTAATTGTATAAATAATAGTCTATATTTTCTAAGTATACATTTCAATCTTTATTTTCAACTGCGTTGTGTTCGACTCGAAATGTCAAATCCTCCCTCCCACTCACACACGTGAAAAAGGTACTTCCATGCTTTAAAAAAATACGGTGTGTAACACGGGAAGAAAAGCTATTTCAGACTCGGGTGAGGTGTCTCCAGGACTCGTCTCTGTCTCGTGCAGAGCATCTCACCCTCGCTAGAAATAGCTTATACTTTCTCCCCTTGTTGCATAATGCACTATTAGGAAACGCTTCTGCTATTTGCACGTCAGATTTATGTATACAAAGTATATACATATATAACGTAATATAATTTCTCTAGTCAGATATATAAACAAAACAAACTGAATCAATATACTTTACATCTGACGTACGTTTAGCAAGAGCCATTAGGAAATAGATTAACTCGAAAGAAACTGTCTTTTGGTGCACATGTCATAATTCTGTCGGCATTGACTTATCCCAGATAGTTTATATATTTCAGAAGGATATGTGTTTTATGTCAGAACCATATGTATGACTTAAGGAATACTTACGAATGCTTAAATTATTGGTATGCTTTTTTGAATATTTAGTGTGGTACGATTTTTTGATAAAATAGGCTTTCTAGGACCTCGTTATGAACTGAAATTGTATCAACTAATATAAATTTAGATTTTCTTATATAAGCAACAACCAAATGTTGCGAAATAATAAATAAGAACATTGTAATAATCAAAATCAAATAACAGACAGAATTAAAAATGTTTTTGAATTATAGACTCTTTAGTTTAATGCACAAGATTTCCGACTTAATATCTTATAAAGCTACAGAGAAAAATTTGCGAAATATTGGAGTGCAGCGAAATTTTGTAATAATTTGAATCATTTCAAAACATAAATCATTCATTACAAACAATTGTACTTCACAGTACACTCATCAATTGTTTCACACATTTTACTCGTTTCATAAATGATTCTTAATTTACATGCATTGTGAATGAGGCTGTCAGATCTAATGAAAAATAACAAAAATTATTTACTTCACTGTTAAACTGTTATGATTAAGTATTGTCTGTTTATTTCAATCTATATTAGTTTTATAACTCGTATATAGATTATGAGTGTCCCGTTGAGGGTCTTGATTATAATGTTAATAGATTTAAGAAACAATAGCACATTGTGCAACTAGGGGAGAAAGTTGAATTTTTCTAGCGAGGATGATGATTGAGCATGAGTGGTTCACTCGGGCGTCTTCAGCACCCGAGTGATACACGAGTGCTCAAAATCATCATCCGAGTCTGAAAAAGTCAATTCTTCCCTTGTTACCCATCGTACTTTTTTTAATAAGTGCAGGAATAGGATCTTTATTTGCATGACGAGTGGATGGGTATATCGAGTCGTCATAACGGGAAACTAATCACTTTTCCTCCCGCTGCAGTGGGAGGAAGTCTGTTACTCCCGCTACTGCGGTAAACCTCGCTAGACGCTGGAAATATTCGACTTTCTATTCACTTTTCTATGCAAGAAAAGGTCCTTTTTCATGCACATGTTGAAAAAATTCATTATTCGGCCAAGTATAAAGAACTTTTAAATTAATAAATAAAAAGATTGGAAAATCGTGTAGATATTTAGTATATTTAAATGTGTATCTATTGATTCTCTTATCATAGAATCATATCCATTACTTTTCTTTTGCTGTGAATTTTTTTCTGCATATTTTGATGCATTTGTATAATATCGATTAAATAAACCAGTAAAAAAAAAAGATTATAGGGTAGAATAAAATAAAACAAATATTTTTATATTACTTAATTATGGCTTTGGCTTTATTGCTTCATTCAATTCACATATAGACTAGATTCACACAGTGTCGCAAGACTACTTGTCAGTTTGTACGCCGTTTTCATTGGTGTTTTCAAGTCTCTTAATAAACGTTGTTCTTAGTTTGCCGCACTTTTCCTCTCATTCTTTACAAACTCAATCTAAGCGCAGGATTATCAATCTCATTCTCTCTCTCACGTTTCCTTTCCTACCCTTCTCTCCTATATCGGTTTCTTGCATCCTTTTCTCGATCCAACATGCTCTAACAGCAAATATCCTTGCTAATTCTTTCCTGGTATTTCCTATTTCATTCACTCTTTCGATTTCTTTCATTCCAATACACTGCACTCATGCTATTTCTCGTTCTCTCTCTCTTTCTCTCTCTCCCATTCTCTCTCTCTCTCTCTCTCGTTCTCACTTTCGTTCTCTCTCGTTCTCTCTCTCTCTCTCTCTCTTTCTCTCTCTCTCTTTCTCTCTCTCTCTCTCTCTCTCTCTCTTTCTCTCTCTCTCTTTCTCTCTCTCTCTTTCTCTTTTTCTCTCTTTCTCTCTTTCTCTCTCTCTCTCTCGCTCTCTCTCTCTCTTTATCTCTCTCTCTCTCTTTCTCTTTCTCTCTCTCTTTCTCTGTCTTTCTCTCTCTTTCTCTTTCTCTCTCTCTCTTTCGCGTTCTCTCACTCTTCCTCTCTCTCTCTCTCTCTTCCTCTCTCTCTCTCTCTCTCTCTCTCTCTCTCTCTCTCTCTCTCTTTCTCTCTCTCTTGCCAATATCAAATCCTTTTTGTCCTACCTCTTCTATTGTTCTCTCTATAATACCTTTCTTAATACCAGTCAAGAATAAACCTAAAGGAACATTAGGCCCTACGAAGGACCCAGTTATACTTCACTAAAGTACCACATCTCATTCATTCGTCAACACACTCATCTATTCACACATCCTCAGGCAACCTACATGTAAATATATGACTCGATTCGATCTCTCTAACCTCACGATCAAGTGCCTCGGACGAGGCCACCTTCAGACTAGATATTTTCCCCACCAAGAGGCTTTCAGTTGTTGCATATGGAAACTCCACTCATCCATTTCGTCATATATATTTGGCAACGATTGGCCTCTTCCGAACCTCCGACAGTCTAATATCTGCTAGACTTGTGCTTGTATCCAGACTTGATGCGATCGATGATGCTGCCTTGGCCGCAGCCGCAGCTGACCTCGCCGCTAGCGGCCTCATCGCTATCGTGGGATTCGTCACGATATTTGGATTTGGGATATCCTTTCCCGGAGCTGTAACCACCGTATACGTCTTTCTCCCCTTGGCCGTACTTGCCCTTCTTTACCTCTTCGATGATGATGCTACCGGGCTTGTAGCCTGTGGTAGGTCGTGCGTGCGATCCGCACGACTTGCATCCGGGTGCACTGTAAGTCGGGACGGTAGGTCGAGTGTAAGCAGCTGCGGCTATGGCGGCCTCGTTAGCTGAGCCGTGGGTCTGGGTGATGAAGAGGTTCTTCGAGGGCGCCACGGGTGTGTAGCCAAGGTCACTGGAATAAGATATTGGTTTGATATTTGAAAATTTAGACAAATATTTTTCTCTGATGTCATATATACAATTTAGTAAATTCATTTTAAATTTTGCATTACTTTTGTCATTTTTAATTAATATTAGCCTTGCGCAAATTCACTTCCCACATGATATCTTGTTTCTTGTTTCTTACTAAATGTTTTCGTAATATTAAGTTCGTTAACCCTTGATATGATAAATTAAAGTCCCACACAGAAAGAAGTTTACAGGTCTGAAATTGACCTCATTGCAGCGTGTAAGAACGAGAAACAGTAAACGCGCTACTTTATTTCCGTTACTCTGTTTTTTGTTTTCATGTCAACTCAATAACAATTTCAAGCGGAAAGCTTCTCAAGAACCAGCGAATTCTAAAGAACCATCTTTAACAATAATTTAATTCAACCTAATTTTAATGTACTAATGACAATTAGATGTGTATAAAAAAAAAGACAATAACAAATTTGTAAAAATAATCTATCAGTAAATAGGTATGAAATAAGAAAACCTCACCTACTTTAACGAATCTTGTTCAATCAATCCCTACACCAACAATGCTATTATTTCATTCTTACCTGTAGGAGACGTAGGCGGCGTGGGCGCCATTGGCCTGCTTGGCATCGTACTCGAGCTTCTCGCGTTCGAGGGCCTCGAAATTAGGATAGCTATTGCATTTGGAGTAGCCCATATTGTGGTTTTTGCTTGTCAACTTCAGCTCGACGATGGGTTTGTCGACCGTCATAAGCTTCTCCTCGGGTACATCGGCGATCTCATGGTACATTCGACCGTCGGCTGGCTGCTGACGGTGACCGAAGGCCAATCTGTCTTCCGGTACGTATTTCTTGTAGGATGGTGTCTGTACAAGATTCTTGTAAGCGAGAGAAATGGAGACAGGGTCAGCTGGGATTACTGGTTGGTTCCTGTAGAGCTGTTCTTGCTCGACGAACGAGAGACCTGGGGAAGAGAGAAGTTTCGTTGTGCTTGAGTGTTGGGTTAGCGAGGGTGGGATTGGTGAATAGTTGTGAGAGTCAATTATTGAATCGAAAAAATTATTTTGCTCGAAAATTCGCGAACTTGCTTGAAAGTAAGTTTGTTTAGATGAACAGAGATCTTATAACGGCGTTTTCAAAAATATTTTGATGATGCAGGTGAATTCATCTAAGATTCGTATAATTACCTAATAAGTATTAATTTCTTTTCGCTGCAACTATGTTATCGAAAAATATGTCTTTAATTCATTTATTGAATAAAGCAGATTTACGTTTGCTACTCTTATCGAACAATGTGACGTTGACCATAACCAATTGTGATTTCAAGTAGATAAAGGATTGTAAATGATATCAGAATCATAGATTTTCTCTATGACCTATTTTAATTGAATTCTACACATATACGGCTGTGACATCAAGCTGTGGACTAAAAAATTTTTTTAATTCTTTGATAGAATACATTTGAATATAATGAGAATTTGATTAAGAAGCCTCTAATATTTCTTTTAATAGGAATTTGTTTATTGAAATAATCAATAATATATTGCATGTTATGCAAATGTAAGAAAATCATGAATTTCGGAAATTTTTAAATGTCAGTCAATTAACTTTTTTACTGTTCAGCAACTTGTCATTATGGAACATAATAGTAAATAGAATTGAAATTTTACAATAATTAGATTGAGCTAAATTTAAATTACACGAAATATGTCATCGAATTCAAATATGAACCAAAGTATACATTTAAAACGAAATCAGGCGTTCGAGTGGGAATTCAATATTTCATAACAGTATTGAATTAGTCAGGTAAGAGTGCTGAATATGGAAAATGGTCAAGCGCAAGAAAATGAGCACAGCGGCACCTCAGCGTTGATTTAAAAAGCAAGCGAAGGTAAAATAAGTTTTCGCCTGGTTAAAAGAAAGCAGCCAGGAAAACTTGTACGCAAAATTTCATAAACAGCAAGGCACAAATTGAGGATAATCAACTTCTTTAAGTTATTACCAAAATCATGTTAAGGAGTTCATACGATACACCAATATATATTATTATAGTCATAATAAATCATCGGGCACGATCAATCGAATCGAATAATATTAATAAAAGATTTTGAGTAATTTAACAGGTTATTCAATATTAATTAATGAATAAATTTAATCACTGAAACTTTTATGTCTTGGCGTAATTAGTGGAATTCTTAAATATTGAAAATAAATTATAACAGGTTAAAATATCTATTCTAGATATTAAAGTAAAGGGGTTTTTATGTTTAAGTTCGAAAAATAATTGAAAAGTTCCAAAAAGTAATGGACTGAATGACTTAAAAAGTCATAATTCAATATTTTTCGAAGACATATATATATAAAATCAGTTCTAATGCTAAATCATTGCAGAATGCACAAACCACGTTCATGTTCTTTTCATATAGATATTTATTTCTTCGTAGATATCTTCGTACATAAAGAGTCACACGCAATTTCGGTATAAAAGAAGTTCCTAAACCTTAATAATGAAAAAATCGACAAACGAAAACAAAACAACAATTTCATCGCAATGATTATAACTGTATTAATTACTCTATAGAATAAATAACGAAAGCATTAAAAATATTTCGTTAAAAAATTAACAGGCAGTCATCGGAGAAACACAGTCATCTCTTTTTCACACTCGCACATACACATTAAAATATCGCGCGTACTAATTGTAAGACACGCACGGGCCACGCGGGCCATACCGGACCCTGAAAGTATATGCTAGTGGCATACCCTCATCATCGTCGTCATGGGGGAGATATTGGGGTCCGGAATTGGTTTCGCTGGAACCTGAGTAAGTCGGGGCGTAGCCGGAGGCTGCTGAGGAGCCGTATGGGGCTGGTGCGGCTGGATATGCTGGTGCTGGTGCGCCTGAGTAGGCTGGTGCTGGTCCATAGGGAGCTGGAGCTGCAGCTGAGGAGGCTGGGGAATATGGGGCAGGAGAAGCGGAGTGAGGCTTGGCTGGGTAGGCTGGGGTCACAGCAACGACGTTCATTCCGTATCTGAAATAACAAGTTTTGTTTAGTTTTCTACACGCATTTTGTTGATTAGATTATTCTTTTACAGGTAAAAATGAATAATTATGTGAAATATTAAGAAAGTCCAACATCCTCATATTAAAAAGTATTTATAAACAAAGCGAAAAACAGTAAAATATAGATTTCTTAAGAAAAAAATTAGTGCAATATTAATTGAGTAATAAGGGCAGAGTCAAGGAAGGAATGAAGCAAAAAATTAAGAATTTTTGAATTTTTTGCTTCATTTGTTCGTTAACATCCGTCCTTATTACGCAGTAAAATATTGATCTTAAATTATTTGACATTATTAGGGCTGTAATGTGTAAGAATATCGTATTGACGTTTCCGAGATTTTTTTTTAATTCAAATTAACATTACTGTGATAACCGTGCACTATAGAGATTCTATCCTTATCCATAAAGCATATCTATATATAGAAAGACATTAAATTTTCAAGTGTTCTTCTTTATTATTGTATTACCTTTTGCGATAAGGAAATATGAATGAATGTTTTTAAATAGAATTTCGTGAAAGAATTGTTAGTTGTCTTAAATTATAGCATATGAGTAGAATATAGCATAAGAAAAGCTTTCAGCATTCTTTTAGAAGCATCGCAGAACAAGTAGATAAGTCATTTACGTCTCTAATAAAGCAACTATGGTTAATAGATATCCAATGGGACTTACGTCGGTGCGGCGGATCCGTAAGGTGCTGGTCCGGAAGCCGGTGCTCCGTAAGAAGCTGGGCCGGAAGACGGTGCTCCGTACGAAGGTGATCCAGAAGACGGTGATCCGTAAGAAGCTTGTCCAGAAGCCGGAGCTCCGTAAGAAGCTTGGCCGGAAGGTGCTCCATAAGAAGCTGGACCGGACGACGGCGCTCCGTAAGTAGCTGACCCGGAAGATGGTGCTCCGTAAGCTGGTGCTCCGTAAGAAGCTGGGCCGGCAGATGGTGCTCCGTAGGAAGGTGATCCGGCAGA
>JAPYZP010002120.1:0-14299 GCA_030522985.1 Torymus sinensis
GCGAAGCCGCCGCCCGTTCTTTTATAAGCGTTTTATAGTGTTTTATAGTGTTTTATAGTGTTTTTTTTATAAACTCCTCAAACTGCCCAATACCAATGTGTATATATATATATATATATATATATATATATATATGTGTGTGTGTTTTTTGGTTGTTTTGGGATCAGAAGTAGGTGACATTTTTTTTTTCGGAGTATAAATACATAACTGTAATGTTTGTTCGCAAAGGGTCATGAAAAATGTATAGGAGTCGAGACAGAGCGCGGCTCGCTGGAGTGATTTGAAGACAATGACAAATAAATTATGACACTTTTTATTGTCCGTTCGATTTAATTGATTGATAGATAATGCAATAGAGTTTTTGTCGACGAAGCGACGCGAGTGCCGTCGAGCTTAATGGGAAGACTCGGTTAATTTAAATAACGAAAGCTTGCACTTTGATATAGTCTTGAGAGGGAACGGCGATTATTACAATATTCATGTTGCTGCTTTCCTTTGGCATTTCATTCTTGAGAAAGAAGTAGCTGCGTACACGTTTGTTTCTATTTTAATGGTTTCACGCTCGCGCGCATGTATATACGAATGAATTTTTATATGCGTCGCTATGATAGAGGAGCGCTAATAAATTTCGACGTCGAAATAGAAAGTCGCGCGCACGCGCGCGCCTTGGCCATTCATAAAGATATTGGTAAGCGGATTTTTAGCGAAATTTATGTAAGCATTTTATTCGCTTCATTATACACGGCAGGCAAAATTTTATTGCCCATTCAGGTGGCTTTCTTATATATGCGTATAGAAAATAAAACATCGAGAAGGACGATTAACGGGCGCCTACACAGTATTTCATACTTCTCGTTTTATGAACTATGAAAGGCATAAAAGAACTTTTTATACGCCGGCCGCGCTCTTATGACTACAATATCAGCGTACGACGTATAGGCCTTCAATTTTTTCCTCGCCGTCTCAGACAGACACGCGTGCAGGCACGGCAAATTGATGCACGATGAGAAAGATTATACGCGCCTTAAATCCCAAAAGCCGCGCGCGGAGAGCCACACGGGAATCGTCGTCGGCGCCGGCTGGCTCCGTTCCCCAAACCATACCATGATAAAAGAGCGGGATCCGGCTTCGTATAACTGGGTCACGCCACCTGGGAGTCCCGATAACGTCAGCGCGGGCCCTTACGAATTAATTATTCCCGCGTCGGTCGATTAATAAGCGCTCGAAACTCTCCAGACGATCCATTAAGCGTATACCTTATAAAAGACGATGAGCGAGCTTCCGCTGTTCACTCGATGGCCGTTATAATACATCTGAACCAAAAATCATAATACGAGCGAAGCACGGTATATATAATTGCACCGCAGGTGTATATAGTATAATGTGGCTGCTCGAGTCGCTCGCTAATGACTCGCGAATGTGATATATATATAGATAGAGCGAAAGCGAAAGGGGAGCAAGTTGCGCGTTTTCTTCGCGAGCGGCTCTTTTCCGGGCCCTCGAGGCTCGCGATGTATTTTCGCCCCGTGGCTTTTCGAGGCGGAGGAAAAGTCTCGAGTTTCTGGAGAGCCCTGGAGAGCCGAGGCGGACCGACTACGCTCGCGGCGACGATTTGTCGCGGTTCTCTAGTTTGTAGTTTTAGGGAATTTCGTTGGTCTATGCCAAGAGATGTTCTGTGCGCCGCGAGGGTGTTATTCTTATTTCGACGTTGACTTTTGTGCCAAATTGAATCTCGTATAATAATATAGAGCTGCGAGTATAATGATGTACTTGTAGCAGTGCAATGTAATATTTTTAACAAAACGAGCACAAGGTTTTTTAAGGATTTTTTTTTAAAAAACAGAGCCTCCTAAAAATACACTTGTATAATAAACATAAAAATATAATATCATCGTATTTAATTTCATTTCTTCGTGCAAAAATGCCACGTTTTAATTAAATAATGTTAACTTACACTGATATATATATAAATATAATATTATGATGATGAATCAGCAAATATTTAATTAGCCGAGAAGAGCAAATCTTATAAGTGCCGTGCGAGCAAAATGCTTAAGTTTGACTTTATTATCACCTGTTGCGAGAGTATAGCTTTTGTAAAGCGACTTTGCTACTTTACAGAGCGACGAGGTTTAAGTATATAAAGGAACTTGTAAGGTTTTGTTTGGAATTCTCGAATCAATAATACTTACATACTTACACCTCTCTTCCTGCATTAAATCTATATAAACTATACCTAATGCTAAATGAGAAAGGGAAATTTATGAGAAGCACAGGCGAGCGAGGCGAGTCCCAAAACGATGCACATTCACGTGCTTCATTTGCCTTCGGATTTTCAAGCTCAACGACTCCTCCGGAGGCGAGGCATGCGTGCCAGACGCTTTGCGGCTCTTTTTAGATCTCCATTTTTCTTCTTTTTTTTTGCTTCACAACACGCAGCGCTTTGTCGCGGAGAGAACACCCTTTTGATGCGCGCGCGTACATACTCCACTGTGAGTGTGTAATTTACATTTGTATGACTTCTATTTAAGGAAATCGCGCGCGCGCGCGCGGGGAAAGAAAATGTACTATTATTTTGTAACGTTTGCATTTATTTATAATTAAAATGGCTTTTACCATTCGTAGTACAGATAATTTAGACGTCTCTATAGTGTTTTACTCGATTAGGCTCGATAGGTATATTATAACGGAACCTTTAAATTGAATTAAGCATGAAAAGGCTATATAGACGATTCAACTGAATTCTATACGATCGCTATCGCTTATAACCGTATTCTCCCTGATTTATTTCTCAAATTATTTACATAACATAGAATTTATAACATCGTTAATTCCTATATACATTAATCCTTTCCTTTAAAACATATAGAACGAGGAAACATATATAATCGAGCGGTTAATTGCGCTTAGCGAGTGAGTAATACAGGTTCGATAACCCAACGTTAAAGTATGCCCCGAATGTGTCATCGTTTGCCGGGCATTGAAACCTACATCCCGATTCCTCCTCGCGCGCGCACACTTTTCCCGTACATAATACCGGTCCTTATCGCGAATTTGCATAATTCGAATATCAATTCCTCGATCGCCTTTACGCGCGTCGCGCCGCGGCGCTTTAATCGAGCTCTTTAAAATTGTTCTGTTATTAATTAATGTTAAATAGGCGAGGCTTAACGATGACGCGAGCCAATTTGTATAACGTTTATACACGTTAAAGTCTATCCCGAGTTGATTGAGCGTGGATTCGGCAAAAGTGAAAATTAAAACCATCGTGTGTATTTACTCCTGATGAAGTTTATGTACGAAAGCACTTTGATGAAACTGTATTTTGAAATGATTTGAAATTGAACGAAAAAAAAAACGGCGCAGTAATTATTTTTTTCCTATATTTCCGTATTATCTAGTTTATAGACAATAATGTAAATAAGCGTTAATGTTCGTACAGTTATAATGGCTTATTAGTACCAGACTTCTTGTAACGTTTGCGTAACGATCTCTGATATCATGTCACTTAATTATACACATATCGTTTTTCTTTTCTAAATTAAACGAACCTCGCCGTGTAGCTCAAGTCTGCTTCTGAGAAACCAACACTACTTACCCACCGTCATAATCCATTATGTGATATCCGACATCATTGTCTCCCTTCCAATTCCAAACCACTGATAAAATCAGACCTCGCCTCGCCTCCTTCAAACCAAAAAAAAAAGAAAAAAAAACACTAATAACAATCCTCGTCACCGCTCTAATTAAAAACCATGATCCACATTACCGACGCGCGTGCTCTTATAGGTACATACATATACGAAAAGCAGGCAAATCGAAAGAAAAAACGACAAGTACCTATATAACTATAAACTCGCGCGCCTCGATAAGCAGATTTTAGCCGGAACGCGCGCGTGCACATGTGCCGCCGCGGGGGCTTCTCGTTAGATCACCGCTTCGCTCGCGCCCACGTCATCGTGCACCGACGCCGCGCGCGCATTGTCCTTCGCGTTCGCGCGCGGAAAAGCGCGAGTGCACTGCGCGCGCGACGAGTCATCGTCTTGCGGGCTGTCTTTTTTCTCTCATCACTCGCTCGCTCGCACTTGGTTGTACTTATAAGTATGCGCGCACGCGAGTTGTGTATAGTGGATGAAAGGGAGTGCGATGTGAAGGGTCGCGGCCCGGGAAGGACGGACGATGCACTGTCCCATGATTCTCAGCTCGCTTTAGTACGTTTCTGTTTTTATATTGTGATGCGCCTAGTATACACGTGATAATAATCGCGTGACGTGATTTTGCATTCTCAGTGCTGGCGTGCGTGCGCGCGTGTTTATTTTCCGGAATACTGCGTGTGTTTTTCTGTAATGACGCGGCTGCGCGGGGGATGGTTGCTACTTATAATATGTGTCGTTGTAACCGTCGCGTTTTGATGAAATTAATAAATGTGCATTTTCGGGGAAACCTGAAATGGGAATTTATAATATATACCTACGTGCAGAAAATTGAGGTTGTGCTTTTCGCTTTTTCCAAGTGAATGCTCTGCAATTTTTGTTTTGTCGAGAGCGTACATTTTATAACTGTGTCCCATTCGGTCGCAGTATATTTTTAAATCAAACTATATACGCGTGATTCGTTAGCATTTTAATGTTAATTATGTTAACAATGTATCGGTTGACGTCGACAACTGATTTAATTCAAATTTCAATTACAATAATCTATTCTGCGTGTAATACTATATACAATATACTTTCCCAAATTTACATATATGATGTAAACCCAAATATCCACATAATTATTACAATGCCGTGTCCCAATAATATAATATAGATAAACAATTATATAACTGAATTAATCAATATATAAACCTATACTCGTATTTGAACAGTTCAACTAACCTAAGATCTGTGCTTCTTTCTGCTTTCAGCCATGAGGGGATGAGCGCTGGCGGCGATGGCAGCGGCGGCGGCGGAGGCGGACACGTCGGGGTACAGGGGGGCCGAAATACACCTCCCCATGGATCGCCCACCCCCATGGACAAGGCCACCCTCAAGGTTCATCTCCCCAATGGTGAGTCTAACGGCTGTCTTATATATTATTATTTATTTCGTGGGTGGGTGTATATTGTATATACCTCGATATTTTTTCTTTTCATATTCACTTTTCTTCGCAAAATTGAGTGCGGTAATAAGGGGCGGGAACGATGAGTTTTAATTTATCTTGATATACGATGAGGTTTAACTTGATCTTTTATATTATCTTGGATTCAATTTCTTTGTAAATTGTATGAAAGCATATCGCTATATTTGTTTCGTATCAATTCCACTGATCAAAAAACTTTTAGGATGAACATTTTTCTACTATTGATGGTATTTCAGTGTCTGGTAAAAGAATAAAAATTGAAGAATTTTGATATAATTATGTTTTTATTTTGAACGAATTATTTGAAAAGTCCCTTTTTAAAATGTTTGAAAAGTATACTGCGCTTAAATATTGCTAATGGCCAAACGTAAAGTTCAAATTTAATACAATTTCAAATCCGAATATAATATATTAATCATAAACACTTTTCTTTAGGCGGCTTCAACGTGGTCAAATTTGGTGACGCCATCGACGTCAAAGGGATCATATCTCTGGTCACCAGTAGACTGGCGGTCGGGACGAGGCATTACAGAAATCTTTACGCCATGAGGCTGCATCATCCCGGTTCCGGCGAGAGTTACTGGCTACATCAAGACACGACGATGTACCAGGTACTTATATTCATTTTTCTATTCCAGTCGTCAATAACTACATATGTAACTCCAATAAGTTTAATCAATTTTAATTCTTGTCATTTTAATAATATTTATTTATATTTTCAGGTACAAGAAAAATACGAAAAGAAACATCCACACAGTGAGTGGAGGTACGAACTGAGGGTACGATATTTGCCTCAAAATTTAAATGATCTCTATGAAAAGGACAAAGTAACATTTTACTACTACTATGATCAGGTAACTTTCTATAAGCAGATTCAACACTTGATTAATAAATTTTATCATAATTAAACATGACATTAATAAATATATTTTTTACAGGTGAGAAACGACTATCTAACTGCGAATCACGTGACGTTGGATCAAGATGTTGCTGTCCAGTTATGTTGTTTAGAAATCCGGTACTTCTTCAAAGACATGCCACAAATAGCTCTTGACAAGAAAAGTAATTTAGAATACTTGGAAAGAGAGGTAAGCTTGCAAAAAAGCTATACTGATGAAATCCTTTAAGATACCAATCAGTATTGGCATACAAATTTATTATTAAGAGATGATCAACTACTTTGAAAGAATTAAAAATATTATGTACCTATATAGAGCAAAATTCAATCACCGCAAGAGCTTGAACAAACTGAAACATCTTTAGATGATGATTCATTTTTTTTTAAATTATGTAGAATTGTGCTACCGGAAGAAATAGTTATGTGCAACTCTTAACTTAAATTCAATAGCTTTTATACTTCTAATAAAATATTTATTTAATGTTTTGTTTCTTTATTGTTCAATCTTTGTTATTTTATTGTTTGAAATATATTATGCTATACATTAATTTCGAGTTTTAGCGCAAAATTTAAGTGATTTACATATTTTCAATGCAAATTTAATAATAGTGATAAACTTACAAAATAATAATTCAATATTAACATAATTTTACATATAATATGTAAATATTATTTTAGGTTGGTTTACACAAATTTTTACCTCGCTCAGTTTTAAATGGAATGAAACCAAAAGCATTACGAAAACTTATACAACAACATTTCAAAAAAGTCGCCGCTCTTTCTGAACTTGAATGTATGTACAAATTTTTCGACCTCCTTCGATCACATTATAGGTTTGATCAGGAAAGGTTTATCTGTGCATTAGGGGTAAGCTTTTTTAAATTAGTTTTAGTATTGTACCACATGAAAAATATATTGAAATTATAAACTTTTTTTTAGACGAGTTGGTCTATTCCAGTAGAACTAGTCATTGGTCCAGATCTTGGTATATCTTATATGGCTCACCGCGGTGGTACAGTGGTAAGTGATATTTATAACTAAATTTTTTTTATTGTTAAAGTTTTGTCATACTTACATTCAACGTATTACATAATATGATAGGGTAGTATTTTTTTTCTAATATGAACAAATTTTTATAGCCAACAAGGATGGCAGAATTCACACAAATCCAGTCAATACAGACACTCGTTTCCGACTGTAAAGAACATGCAAAAGCATGCATCAAGCTTCGTGTAGCTGGTGCAACTGAAACTCTCAGTATTACTTGTTCGAGCCTTGATCAAGCTGAAAGTCTGGCAGATTTAATTGATGGATACTGTAGATTAATGACTGGAAGCAACACTTCTCTATGGAACAGAAAAGGTAATTCCTTAATGTCAATTTCAAACTTCATCTTCACTTTTAGTTATTAAATACATTTCCTAACAATTCATCTTAATTAAAATTTATAGCTTGAATGTAGATTTAGGTATTTTTATTTTAAATACTGAAAAATTACAAAAATTTAATTCATAAATTGCAAAACATTCATTTTACTTTATGAAAAACTTAAGTCTACATGTGCTTTTTGCATATTACTTAAACTATTAATTTCATAATAATACTTACATTTAATATAGAACCAAATTACTAATGTAACCTTACTACCAACTAAAAATTTTAAATTTAACATTCCTATTCTTCTAAGACTACTCATTGTATTTTAACACTACTAAGTCCAATTATTTACGCTTCAAGCTGCTTCTTGGAAAAACTATCCCTGCCCTTGCAAAGGTTTGTATAATTTTATTTTATTTTTGTGTAAAAAAAATTATATTAATTGATGATTTATTGTTATGTTTCTTTTTTTCTCCAACAGATGCTCACCCTCCAAAATATAGACAAGATGGTACAGAAAGCCCAGAAAAAAATGCTGGAAAAACTGGAACAATTTTATCAGAAGATTATGCAGAAATTGTTGATGAAGAAGGAGATTATTCCACACCTGCCAGTAATTATTTCATTTTATTAGCACAAAGAGTGACTCTAGCGACCTGGGAAAAAATATAAAAATATGTTACAGGTATTAAATTATACGTCATTGAAAACTAAAGTGCTTATCACTCTTCGTTTTTTGGAAATTTCAACAAAAATAGTGATTTTTCTTTTGTAAGGTTTATTTTATAGAAAAAATACAATGAAAAATGATTTTATAATTAGTGGTATTTTCGATTTTTTTAGTTTCTTTGGGTCTTTTCAACCCCTAAATAGGGGTAATTTTTTAAATTTTCAAAAACTGAAAAGTGATTCTGGCTTTGGTTTTCAATGACAAGTAATTTAATACCTGTAACATATTTTTATATTTTTTCCCCAGGTTGCTAACGAGGTCCAAGAAATAGGCTAAAAAAGCAGCCTTTTTTGGGGTCACTATAATTATATACTATTTCATAACATTAATTTAGTTACATTATACAAAAATCTTGTTATTGAAGTGTCCTTATTATTTCTTATTAAAATTTTAAAAGACTAAAGTTTAAATTATGTTTATTGTTAAAATTAATAAAAATGTATGTAATTTAAAATTTTTTGTGAAATTTCAGCTCGAGACTATGAAATAGTTAGAAATCAAGTGGAATTGGGTGAAATTATTGGTGAAGGACAATTTGGAAATGTTCACAAAGGTTCTTACAAAGGTCGAGATGGTCAAACTATACCCGTTGCTGTCAAAACTTGTAAAGTTGATGCTGATCTAGCTACCTCTGAAAAGTTCCTTGAAGAAGCCTGTGAGTATTCTTGAATAACATAATTGTTCAGATTATAATAAATAATTAAAATGTATTAGAATAACTAATTTATTCATTCTTTTACAAAGTTAACATCTGTTAAAGTAGTAGTTTGTAAATATCTGATATTTAGCTTCAACTACATTGATTATACATAGTTATGCAGAACCTGTTTTTTTCCAAAGACATGCATCCATTAAACCATTTGCTCCACATATGAAGCAATATCTAATTGCATCATCATCAGATCCTGTATTTGTAGAATTATTTTCTACTGCTTTCTTATTAAGTTTAGAAGAATATTTACTATGACACATTTGACAGACACAATGAACAGTACAAACTCTCAAAAATTTCTTGTCACTGTCTAAGTATACTGATTTTTTATTCACAGGGAAATAAACTTTCTTAAATGGAGGACCATCTTTCTTATTATTAAAAGGTTGATTAACTAACTTACAGTCATATGGGTTGTGACCATACTCTTGACAATATAGACAATAAGTAAATGATTTCTCATAACAATCATCAGTTTTTTTATCTTTTGGTCCTTTAATATTATTTTCCTTATCAAAATGAAGTTCGAGCCATTGTTGATACTCCTGTTGTTCTTTTTGAGCTTTAGTAAATGTTTCACAACCATACAAATCATGTCCGGATTCTTTACAAAAAGGACAGTAATCCTTTAGATTCATCAATACTTTATGTGCCTCTTCTACATATTCCATAGTACAATGCTCAATCGTATTATGATACGGTGACTCACATATATCACATGGTTCTTCTTCTAAATTTTCATCAGCTTTTTTCTTATTTTCTGATTGATTTCTAATTGGCTGTTTAGAATAATTTGCTTTACATTCCTGCAATAGCTGATCTTGAACACCTTTTTTCACTAAGGGACATGTATCCTCCAAATGTCCATAATCATCACAATAATGACATTTACCAAACTGTTGAGCATGCATTTGATCTATACTATTATTCTTATGGTATTTATTTGTTTTACGTTTGTTGCGTTTATTTGAGCGTGACATTTTTCAAAAGTGATATCTAGCTGGATAAATATGACAATTCCTGATATTTTCCTTTACCTTTAATTGGATATATATGTATATATTAGTAAAAGATAATTGTAAAATTATTATTGAATCAATGTATTATATCAAAAATAAGTTTAAAATTTTTAAACAAATTCTGAACAGTTGAACTAACACAAAATGAAGTTATATACTATATGATCCAAAAAAATCTAATATCAACTTGAAAATATGAAGAGTATTTTGCTGGAAATATAAATTATTAAATTGAACTAATTAATTTATCAATTAATAAAAATATAAAAAAAAATAGTTCTAGATTTCCATATTACAATTACTCTATTATTTCATATAAAAGTGATATTTTTATCAAATAGATTAGGCAGCTATATAAAAACTATAACAATAAAAATAAGCAAATAACTCACTTTTTATAATGTATATAAGCTGTAGCTATAACGTGGTTCTCAAATGAGAAGCCGATCTTCTAGGACATTCTGACCAAACTCTGTTTATCAACACACTATTGAGCTGTAAGACGAAAATTTTGTCTTAATTATCTCTTATACTAAAAATATAATGGTACTCAAATTATTAAAACAATTATTTTCACTTACTCAACGCACTATTGCCAATGAAATTACCACTGAGCTTGACGAAAATAAACTGAAACGAATACCTATTGTCTGAGCTTGCACTATAAAATACTGATAAGCAGCGTAATTTAGCACCTCACGGTATCCAGTCCCAACACGTCGCGACGCGCCGACTGCCCAGAAAGAAATGAGCAATCGCGTGATCGCGTCTTCACAATATAGACCGTGTCATCTGTGTCCGTTGCGTCGTTCGGGTGATTTGATGGCT
Organism: Torymus sinensis; assembly: GCA_030522985.1. Lineage (NCBI taxonomy): Eukaryota > Metazoa > Arthropoda > Insecta > Hymenoptera > Torymidae > Torymus > Torymus sinensis. The sequence continues at coordinate 10,686 of JAPYZP010002120.1, forward strand.
CCACATTTCCCTATTATAATATGTATCTTCTGCTGGCGAGGTTCAGAGCAGTGGGTTACAGTTGGACACGCGATTTTTTTTATTCGCATGTGAATATGCATGAAGTATACAATATCACACAATATTGGAGCATGATGCATTGAAGATAAACAAAATCTAAAGTTCTACGTGTTTTTGAAAGACTATAAATTGTTCAACATTGTCTAAAAATAGATTGTATAAATTTGCATAAAAGTAATAAAAAATGTTAACAAAAAATTTAATTTGTGTAATAAAATATATTAGTTTTGTTAGACTATAAGTCAATAGAAAATTTATATTAATTTATAATATTTAATTATTTGAATTAGAGATATTTGTAAATGTATGTTATTTTTTTATCCTTTGCTTTCTTTTTGGATGTTGCAAGTTATATTAATATATTCTAATAAAATATTGTGAAAGAAATATACAAAATAAATGTCATATTGTCATATTATTGAAGAGAAATCATGCACAAATTATTTTTAAATACATAATACAGATCATTATAGAATCATACATATACTATCATTGATATTTATGCGTTGCCTGGCTTTTACCAAAAGCATGAATCTATTAAGCCATTTGCTCCACACATAAAGCAACATCTAATTGCATCATCATCAGGTCCTTTATCTATAGCATGATCTTCTGTTGCATTCTTGTTCAGTTTAGAAGAATACTTAGTATGGCACATTTCGCAGACACAATGAACAGTGCAAATTTTCAGAAATTTTCCATTTTCATTCAAATATATTGATTTTTGATTCATAGGGAAAAAAATTTTTTTAAATTCAGGATGACTTTTCTTTGAAGTACTAGATTGTTCTCCAGATCTCGTATTGCTATTTTTTTTAGGACTAAATTTTTCTTGTTTTTTTCCACCAGAGTAACAAGAATCTTCAGCATGTCCATTTTTATTACATTTTTTGCATTTCTTATCCTCTAAGTCACGATTATTACTGTTTTTAAAATTATTTTCTTTCTGTTCTTTATTACGCTGTCTTGTATACCATTGTTTATCATATTCATGTTGTTCTGGCCCAAGATTTATAACTACGGGACAGTAATTTGTGTTATGTCCATATTCTTTACAAATAAAACATGCCTCTTCTACAAATGGATTTTCTTCTGAATTTTCAGAACCACTTTTGTATTCTTGCTGCTCTTGATCAGATTTGTTTTCTTTAATTATTGGAGTCATGATACTTTCTTGTGTGTCTTTAGATTTAGCTTCATTAAATTTTTTACAATCAAACATTTCATGACCACGCTCTTCACAAATACCACAGTAATCATTCAAATTCACCAATATTGAGTAAGTGTCTTCTAAATACTTCATTCTGCGATGTTCATCTGTAGTATGACGTAGTGAATCACACATAGTGCATGTAATCGATTTTGAACCTTTATTAGTTTGTTTTGTATTTGTTAATGGATTTCCTAATGGCTCTTTAGAAACATTCTTTTTGCAGTTGTGTTCTTGAGCAGCTTTTTCCACTAATGGACATGTATCTTCAAAATGTCCATATTCGTCACAATAATGACATTTACCAAATTTTTGAGCATGCATTTGATCTATACTATTACTGTTATTGTATTTTTTAGTTTTATGTCTATTGTTGTGTTTATTTAAATGTGACATTTTTAAAAAATATCTAAGTAGATATAGATGTTATCAAAATTCCAATATGAAGTATGTATTTTCTTTTACCTATTATGGAATTTATATATGTATAAATTAACTAAGGATAATTATAAAATTATTACATTATCAAAGTATCATATCAAACATACCTTCCAAGTTTCTTAATGAATTCTAGTTAACTAATAGTACCAAAATAATAGCACTTGTTTATGTTTGTTGACAGTATATAAGTGGTTTCACTTCCGCATAAAATGATGATATGTACGTTATTATTGCTGTAAATAAATTGAAGTACTTAAATAATTTTAAGATTTTTATATAAAATGAAAAAAAAAATTAGTTTTTATCAACTAGCTAATTTTATATTAGGCAGTCACAAAAACTTAACATTAAAAATAAACGACAAAAACTCACTTTTTACTTAATGTATCAAAAATAACTGATATGCGCTTTAGAACAAGCCGACCTTCTAGGAAGTTCTGACTATAAACATCTGTTTATAAACACACAATGAAGCTGTAAAACGAAAAGTTTTTCTTAATCCTTTTTATAGTAAAAATATCATCATTATAAGAGAATTATCATCATTTACTTAACACACTATTAACAATGAAACCAGCATTGAACTTGACTAAAATAAACTGAGGATTGAACGTATATTGGCTGAGCACGCACAAAGCAGTAAGCACTGATAAGCAGCGTAACTTCACACTTCGGGATACCTATATCCGGTCATAACACGAGCACGGAGCGACGACGACTGCCCAGAAAGAAATGCGCTAAGGGAGAAGTGCTTCCTTTCCCCTATACTTAGGCTGTATCCAATTCAGACGCGATCTGCGCTGTCAGCATACTGTGTCGTATGATTTCAGATTCGGGCACACAAATGCACCAAACAAAACAGAATGGGTGAAACGAAATATTAAAATAAAAATATGTATAGGTAACAGGTACCTAAACTCTCTAGGCGAGGTACACGAACAGGGCAACGGTTTGCGATAGATGTTTATACATATTTACCAGTACCTATCTCTAAACTCGTCGAGCGCTATAATTTTAGCAAACTTCGTCCGCCGCTTTTGTTTTTGAGCAACCCATAATTACCCCCACCAACCAAAACACGAATAAATTGATATAACAAATCCATCATTTTTTAAAGATAGGAGATTATTTTGGTGTATTATAAGTAGTATAGCTACAGCGGTTCTCGTCAAAATAAATAATAAAATAAAATCAAAGTTAGCAGGTCGAGTTTGTTTACGTTGAAATTTAAGACTACAAGTCTACAATGGCATATAATATGAACTTTTATAAATGCGAATTTTTCAAAGAAATTTCAATTGTTTTTCAGTTACTAATAAGAACAATATGCCGAAAATTTATCCATTAAAAGCCATTATAAATTCAAATTATTATATTAATTTGTAAAATACTAGATTTTCATTTTTTCATTTATTTTAATAAATATATGTTTCTAAGTTATTAAGGTTGCTTCAGGGATCTAGTAAACCTAAAGCTATGAAAACTTGTTATAATAATTTGGTTAAACATTCCAATCTAAAAACTTATAACAGGAAAAAGGGACAACGAAAAAAAAAATTTTGGTTGGCAAATTTCCAATTTTGCAAAAATATATTCAAAATCTATAGATTTTGTTCACTAAACAACAAATACTAATCTTTTTTGTTTTTTATTGAATTTTGATTGGGAAGATCTCATTGTATTCCTCATTCAATGTCAGGAGGAGGTAGGTAGGCCGCTATCAAAATTGAAAAAATTTCAAAACCTGGAAACTTATTTTTTTTTTTTTTTTTTTTATTAATAATCAGAGAAAAATATACATGAGAATACATACAGAAGTAAGTTCCAAGTATCCAGCAGAGGAATTTAATTCCTGTGCGCTGGTCTGGTATACAAAAAAACTTAAAAACTAAACTTAATATTA
>JAPYZP010002121.1:0-14296 GCA_030522985.1 Torymus sinensis
TCGCGGTTTTCCATCTACATATATGCGTTTGTGGGAAACCTTTTATTTCGAGGATATATACATTAAAATATCTTATGACCGATATAATAATAATTACGCAAATACTGCCGTACAATCTTTAATTGGAAAATTATTACGAGGGTTTCAGCGCAACTGGATATTCCATTTGGTACTTATTATCCATTTTTATTCCAGCGCGCTGAGAATATTGTGACCCAAATAACTTCAAAGTCTCTTATACGAAGTAAATTATAGAGCATTGCAAATTTGATTGCGAGCGGATTAATAACAAATTAGGGAAGAGAGTCGAGTTAATAAAAATTGGCGTGTATACGTTAATAAATATAATATTTCCTCAATCAAGCTCATATTGTCGTTCGATATATAGCTTCTCCCGCTGCAGACTGGAAGAGCGAGTCAGAAGGAATTAATTTGTAAAATCGCCAGTCTAAACATTTTACAAATAATTCACGTCCGAACTCGAAACTCGCTCTTGGAGACCGTAACGCGTAAATCAACTTTTCGTATTATTCAATAACGCTTGCTCTCCACTTCCTTTTCCCGTGTCCCTGTCCAAAAAGGCAAGAAGTTTAATCAACTTATGTAAATCAAGTTTAATCAGCTCTCCCTCCCTCCCTCCCCGTCTCTCTGCGCGAGTTAGTCTCATTTAACTTTTGCGCCAAAAAGTCAAGCGCACGCTTCGGAGCGCAAGGGGGTGCGAAAATATATACGTCAAAGAAAAGAATGAGAAAACGGGTATTAATAAGTTGAGAGCGGAGTGGCGCGTGCGCGTGACATGTGTAATTATATATGGATGAATAATCCGGTGACTCTCGTTGTTGGCTTTCGCAGACAACTGTCCAACAATCAGATACACACGATCGAGCGGGGCGCGTTTCAAGACCTGGTCAGCGTGGAGAGGCTGCGGCTGAATAACAATCACATTCGATTTCTGCCCGATCTGCTCTTCAGCAACATGATGAACCTGAAGCGATTGTAAGTTTTTTTTTCCCTCGATATTATTATATTCCTTGTATAGGACATTAACACGTGATGTTTTTTTTTCCTGTTTTACAGAGATCTCAGTCATAATCAGATCACGATGGTTGGACCTAAAACGCTGAGAGGAATTGCGTCGCTGAAACATTTGTAAGGCCCCCCAATTATTTCATCCGGAATTATGATTTTACAAATTGAAAATATATACTGATACATGAAATCATTAGTTCGGATATATAAAATCCGGCTTTTTCTTAAAAAGAATGAGATATATATATGTATGACCCAGAATGGCAAAATTAATATATAAAATCGAAATATAAAACGCTTTGTCGCGGCCAAAAAAAATTCGCCTCGCAAAATTGATTCGATTTTATTTCCCGATCTCGGGCGCGCGCACGTTGATTAAGCACTAAATTACTATTGAAGGATTTATGCCGTGACGCGCGGTATTGACAAGCTCGCGCGCGTCGCTCTGAAGTGCGGGTAACAAGTGTCGAGTGGTACAATTAATTGAAATCCATGCGCGCAAATCCTATTTTTCAACCTGCGCCCATTGAACATTCATGCGACGAGCAATTTAATTTTATTTCACTCATTCCCCGCGCGCGCGCGCGTGTGCTCCATATTCGCGAATTTATCTCTCGCGCGCGCCGAATTAACGATATTATATTCGACGACACGCGCACTCCGTCATCATAATGCCCAACATATTTTGACATTCGCGCGACCGATTTTCGAAGGAAAGACAAAAACAAGCTTTATTTCGCCCGTTACAGATTGCTCGACGACAACGCGCTGAGCTGCATCGACGAGTCAGCCATACGCGAGCTAAAGGAATTGGAAATCCTGTGAGTATATGTATAACTGCCGGGTGGAGGCAGTTCAATATCGAAACGTCAAAAAAACGTGCACACAAAGGCTATATATTGACGAGATATGTTTTTTTCTCCTTCCCTTCCTCTGTCACTCTGCCCTCTCTCGCACACTCGATAGAACGCTGAACAATAACAAGCTGACGACGCTGGGCAAGGACATTTTCACCGGGCTGGCCCATCTACGCACCCTGAAGCTGTCCGATAATTCGCTCATGTGTGACTGCCACTTGGTCTGGCTCTCGCGGACGCTAAAAACTTTCTCCCGACTCGGGCAGAACACGCGCTGCGCCTCGCCGGCCCATTTGAAAGGACAAAACCTCGTGGATTTACAGGTGAGCTCTCTTTCTCTCTCTTTCTCTGAATCTCCGTCACCGCTGACAGTACGTGCCGGACTGCCGCCGCCGCTGCTCCTGCGGCCGTTCTTCATTCCTTTATTTTCGCCTCTTTTTACGCGCGCGCATTTCACCAATCAATCAATTCCGGACTCCGCCACTGTGCGATGTCTGATGGCGACCGTTTTTCCACACCCATTTCGAGAGAACCGTTTCGAGTGCACTTTCAACTTGGATGATTTCCTTTTTCATGCCTTTTCCCCGCGCGCAAAAGAAAAAAGCAATTTCTCGCAGTCTATCTGCTGCACGCGAAATAATTCATTGAAACCGGGGAGAAGTCAGTGATTTATCATCTCGCATTGTACAAGAAGTTTTCGCCTCTTATAAGCACGTACTTATCAATTGAGAGCCCAAAAAGAGATCTAAGCCGAGAGAGCCGCGAGTAATTAGATAATAAGGTTTCGCCCGGAAAAGTGGCCCGAGAACCGATGTTCTTAACGGTTATAAGGATCTTATATATATATATATACATACACGAGTAGAAAGTTGGCAAGGCAAACGGAATGTTGAATGAGGGCCAAAAAATTTTTAAACCTCTTCTCGCATTATATATACCGGTTTTAAATCGAAATTTTAGATAAGACGATAGTCAGATTTGTCTCTCTCTCTCGGAAGTCCCACAAAAGACGCACAAATGGCTTATGCAACAACGGAGTATATATCGCAATTATAGATAAAGCCACGAGAGTGCGGCAGAAGCTCGAGATTTAATGCAGATTACCTAATTTCCAGATATATACTTATTACTTTAATAGCCGCCCCTCGTCGAATATATAACGCGCGGCAGCGCTCGCTTCATTTATACATCGCATCACGAGTCACCGCGCTAACCCACTTCTCTGTGCGTTAAATTCCTGCAGTCGCGCGTGCACATATATACATGTATATACCTCCCAAACGCGAGATATCTCTCTCTCTCTCGCTCGCTCCTGCTTAATATTCGAGACAACGAAGCGCGGTGGCGAAAAGGTCTTCTCTTCTTCTGAAAGCAACAAATCGCCGCGCGAAGGAGCAGCTCCAGCTAACATATATAACAAAAAAGAAAAGAGAGAATGAAAAAAGAAAGAAATGATGAAACGTGTGTGTGTGTGTGTTGCAGGAGCACGACTTCAAGTGTTCGGGCCTAGTGGAGAAGCCGAGCTCGGAGTGCAGCAGCGAGCCCCAGTGCCCGCATCCGTGCCGCTGCGCCGATGGAATCGTCGATTGCCGGGAGAAGTCCCTGACGAAAGTGCCGACTTACCTACCCGAGGACACCGTCGAGCTGTAAGCGAATAGCCCCGTGTATTATTCAGACATGCAGCTCTCGCGCGCGCGCGTGCTCCTCTCTTTCGTGCCTTATACCCTCTTCCTCCTCCTCCTCCTCCTCTCTCCCAGCCGCGCGACCAGTCTTCTGAACTCTTGGCCGAATGAGAAATAGGGAGAACGTCTCTCTGCGCATTTCCTCTTTCTCCTTCTCTACCTCCTCTCTCCTTCTTCGCCGAGCGCTGCTGCTTGCCTTCTCTCTCACACACACATACACAAGACGTGCGTTTGTTTTGAATTTTGCAGGCGATTGGAGCAGAACGGCATCGTCGAGATTCCCGCTAAAGCCTTCTCGCCTTACAGGAAGCTCCGGAGAATGTGAGTACCAGCTCCTTCCCCCCCATTCTCTCATTTGCGCGGGCGCTCGCGCAGAGATGTGCGTATGGCGCGCGTCCGCCTGAAAACAGTTTCTTTTAATCAAGCTCGCGGGCTCGAGTTGCGTAAATATATAAGTACATAGCTTTGCACGCCGCAGTGAAAGTGTATGTATTTTTGCCAATTGTATGATTTATGGGGGGCCAGCGAGAAGCCTTTTATATAATGCACGCGTCGAAAGATGTTAATTTTAGGTATATGCCCGTCGTGGGTTGTGAAAATCGGGACGTTGTGTAGATGTAACTGGTTTATAAATATATGTAGATGATGCACGAGTGGAAAAGGTTTTACCTTTGGTCAATAAGAAGTGTTCTAAAAGCTATATTGGCTCATATTTAATTAACGACCTCATTTTCGAAATAGATTTTCTTGCAGCCATCCATTAGCGATAATGTGGCTATTACGACCGATATACGAGGCGAGCTTGACCAAAGTCCTGTTTTTGTAATGGATGAAAGAAAAAACAAAAAATAATCATAGCAAAGCTAACGAAAAATCGTGTCTGTGTGATTTCAGCGATTTGAGCAACAATAAGATTCGAAAAGTGGCGGCTGATGCGTTTCACGGACTGAAGTTCCTCGAGTCGCTGTACGTATACACATATACACAACTATCGAGTAATATACGCGTGTAACCACACGCAAATTACCCTATTAAGATTAAGAAGCAATATATTTTCCCACAATTTTTCCTTCGGAACCACCATACATGTTTCGCTAATAAATTGACTTTCAATCATAGCGTGCTGTACGGCAATAAAATTACGGAGTTGCCGAGCGGAATTTTCCAAGGCCTAACGAATTTGCAGCTTTTGTAAGTAAAATATACCGCTTAATGAAGCCGTTTATTTTCATTCTCATCATATATATATATATAGCGACTGTCAGAGAAAGAGGGAGTGAGAGAGAGAGAGAGGTTTGATTTATCACCGCGCTTCTCTCACTCTCTAAAAGAAGTTCTTTCTCAATTCCTTCGGCTCTCGAGAGTGTATATATCTCGAGGAATAAAAATATTTATACGCACACAGTTTGTGTTTTTACGAGGCCGCTTTTACGCCTCGCCCGGTCGACGAATAATAATCTCTCTCCTACCCCGCGTGCACACGCGTGCGGGGGCTGCTTTTTCAGATTATTAAACGCCAACGAAATATCGTGCATACGAACGGACCTGTTTCGCGATCTCTCGGGCCTAGCGCTTTTATCTCTCTACGACAACAACATCAAGTCGCTGAGCAACGGGACCTTCGCCAATCTGCGGAACATCAAAACACTGTGAGTATTGTTGTATACTCGCGGGTATCCTCCTATCGGACCCGCGAATCGTGCGCGCGAGAGACAGAGCTGCGAGAGAGAGAAAGAGAGCTACATTTTCGCGAGTTCCCTCGTGCACCGAGTGATGCTCGACCTCGTAAAAGCCGAGTTAGACCGCGGTAATCTTATGAATCTTCAAACTGCTAAAGTTTTCAAAGAGTTGCGGAAAAATTCGCGTGCAAAAATAAAACGTTAGTTTTTTTTAATATATATATATAGTTTTATGCAGATAATGAAAGTTGCATTAAAGTCACCATTTCGCGTTTATATAGTATAGCCAACTTTTGTATCTATAAGTCTCATTATTTTTGAACTTAGATCTTATTTAGATCTTAAGAATAATGGTAAATAATTTAATGCAGTCTGATTGCAAAATTCATGAAGGTGTAATATGAACGACTTCCGGAGGTACATTTAAATTGTTGCATTTTAATCGTGTAAGCAGCTATATTTCTGAAGGATATCTAATCCTAAATTTAGCGAGTTAATATATGGAAACGTTAATGATATGCTATTTTAAATGGAAATTCAATGCGCGTCGTTCTCTCTTTTTTTATTATAGAAACATTCATTTTAATTTATTTCGATAGTACGAAAATATAGCGTATTATATATGACGTTTGAAAGAAAATTGTTGATTAAATGCGCAGACAAACTAAATTCTATTCACAGAAATATTTATAACTTTAATACACAAAATATAATCAATTAGGTACAGTTTGATTATACATTCATGCTACATTTATTAGCGCGGCCCACAGCCTGCACTAAATATTCAATACTTAACCCAGAAAATCGCTTGTGTCAGTAATTTCTTAATGTATAAATTTTTATACTACTAGATTAAATGGAAACTTACTATTTGAAATTCTCAAAAAATTAACAAAGTTTAGTTCTTAAAATTTTACCAAGGTCTATATCGGTACTATATATTTTAAATTCCACAATAAGTATCCCTTATTCATAATCAAGCATTTTACAACATGCTCTATATGTAACAAAAACCGCAGTTTCGATTGTCCAGGTTATATTAATTTAAAATGGAACGAAACGATTTTTCACTTTGTGCAAAATAAACAAGTATATATAACTTTTTGTTATGTAAATCGAAGTATATAGTAATAAAACAGATCTCGTGAAAATAGAAGGATTAATTGATACTTCATTGAGAGTTTTGAAATTATAGACATTAAATCTAGTTACAGAATGATCGGTTGAATGAACAGGTGAAACCCAGTCCGACACTTGCGCTTCATCGGACGATCGACCAGTACCGACCTTTCAACGTCATCAATATACGAAAGAATGAAAAAGTCCCGCCGAGACCCACTCGCATATATACTTACTCTTTCGCGTTCCCCGCTCGACCATATCAGAATCGACGCACTGACGCGGCGGCCAAACCCACAGCTCTCGCATATAGGTATATAATACGTGGGCGCGCGATCGCGTGTATAGGTACAAAATCCTCGCCGACGCAACAAAGCATTCGCGCGGCGCCCACGCGCTCTCGTCTCTCTCTCTCTCGCACGCATGTGCCCCGCGGGTGCAAAAAGGAAAAGTGTCTTTAATCGGGGTCTCTGTCTCTCCGGACACCACAGGCACTTGGCGCGGAACCCCTTCATTTGCGACTGCAATCTGCGCTGGCTGAGCGAGTACCTGCACCGCAACCCGATCGAGACGTCCGGGGCGCGCTGCGAGTCGCCGAAGCGGGCCCTCAAGCGGCGCATCGACAACATGCGAGACGAAAAATTCAAATGTAAGGGTAAGCACGAACTTCGTTACTCTGTACCCATTTTAACCGCCGACCTCTGTTGAACACACCTCTCTATCGCACAACGCGGCCGTTACAATACGAGTATTGCGGAAGAGATACACACTCTATGATAGACTAAAAGAGAGAGAGAACAAATAAAAGGACGCGCCAAGGTTGGTGAAATATATCACGACACAGCAACGAATTTTTATACATATATATATATCCATAATATATTCTCGCCGTCCGTAGATCATCCATGTATACCTCCATATTTTTTCTTAATATGTTTACATATATACGCCGTATATACCCATGCATATCTCTCATAGAATATATTATGTACTCATCTCATGCACGCGTGCCATTGTCATGGCGGTGGTGGTGGTGATGGTGGTGGTGATGTGCGGTGACGCTTCGCCCGCCCTCGTCACGCAGCTTTCATTTATATATGGGAAAATCTTCAGAACTTTTCACTCGTTTGTCCCAGTTCTTTTTTTAAATTTATTGCTAAAAAACTATAAAAAATGCGACGTCCTCCAAAAGTGGACCTTTTTAGATAGTTATTTTACATGCTCAGGATTTAGCGTGCACGGCACAACAATATGGTTTGCAGGATTGGTTTTCTGCATAAAAATTGAAGATGGTACACCCTATCTCGTTTATATGCTTGGAACGCTAAACTAATAGCGCAATAAATTAAAAAAAAAAAAAATCTGGGTCAAACAAGTCAAAAGTTCTGGAGATTTTCCCATATACACGGAAAGCTCGATCTTCGCGAGCGGCACACGAGCGGAGATCGAGCTTTTTTTCTTTCTTCATATACTAATCGATTCATTAATCGCATTCCCTGTCTGTGTGTTAACATCATCAGCCTCGTAATACATAGAAAAGCCACCTATGCCTCGAGTTACTCCGAAGCTATATCTGCAACCTCTCTTCCACGCACACGGCATATATATTCATCTAATCATCTTAGAAACTAACTCATCCGCTCTCTCTCTCTCTCTTTCTCTCTGTATACCAAAGCATCGTTTATCAGGTTCACTAATCCCCTCCATCATTATTCGCTCTAACGACATGTTGTGCATATGCCCCGTCATTCCTACACATTAATTGTTGAAAGAAAACCCGTACACGTATATCTATAACACAACAACAGCAACAACGACAACGCTGCGCTGAAATTTTTAATAAATATGCTAATCGGAACTATTATACATTTTTCTCAGTGGTCTCATACATAATAAGCAGCATTATTATTATTATTTCTCTGTCTTTATTTTTTTGGCATCGTTATCTGCCCCGGTATAATTTAAATGCGCGTGAAGAATCTCGCCGCGCGCAACGGTACACGGACAAAAAGGAAACGGCGACGAGCTGCAGCGCGTATATATAATAACCCGCGTCGCGAGAAAGAAGTAAAAGCCGCGCGCGCGCGTATAATATATACTTACACACATACGTCTCTCTCTCTCTCTCCCTTTTTAACGCCTGGTATATAAAATTGCAACGACGAGAATCGCGCCTCCTCGTCGACAATACTTAACAACTGCAAAAGAGCACGCGTTACATACACATAAGAGCGCTGCATCGGGAATCAAACGTCGTCGTAAAAGCCAAACGAAGGCTGAAGAGGCCGCGCACGCGAAAATTTGCCTCAGCAGTATATATACCCAGCTGTATACTCGCGAGAAGGGAGAGAGAGAGAGGAAGAAGAAAAAACGAAGAGAAGAAAGCCCGGAGTGTGTGTACGCGGGCAATCAGGCGGCGGTCGCGCGCGCTCGCGCGAGGGCATTGAAATGATTCGCATGCAAGAAATTAGCCGTCGAGACTCGAGAGAGAGAGAGAGAGCCTCGCATGCGCATACACACACACGCGAACGTGTCTCGGCGCACAGCACGGCACGCGCGCTCGCGCAGTTCCGCGATTAATTGCGCGATATTGCGGCGCACTCGCAGCCTCGCCTATTCGAATTATTATCTCGGGCCCGTTAAGAGGGGGCGACCTGTGTGTATACGTGTGTATAATAAGAGCGAGCAGCTGCAGCGCGCGAGCGAACGAATTCCTGGCCGTTAATGAATTTATATATACTATACACGTGTATAGGTGAGGCTTTTTGCGAGACGAGGGTGTATATATACTTTGTCTTTAAATCGAATCCGGAACGGAAAATTATACATGTCGGGGGAGGAGGTGAGCTTGGCGTCGTAAAGCGGGGATATATAGCTTGCAACGGAGAAATTCAATGTCTGTCCGCGGGATATCTATTTTCGGAGGGAGAGAGAGAGAAAAATAATCCCGGGGAACTCGAGAGTGCAAAAAATTCAATCCCAGATTTATGTTCTTACGGTTCAAAGAGCTCATATATGTGTGTTGGTCTGACTGACTGACTGACTGGCCGTATCTTCGGGGAGGTAAAAATAGATTTTGATTAAATAAATTAAGCTCTTTGAAGTTTCTTTTTCGAATTATTTTTATAACAGCGTATAGCGGCACGCGCGAAAGAGATAAAGTGTGATTCGCTTCATGTTTATGTAAATGCTGCATTTTATATATATATAACCGCGAGCGGCATCATTCGGCCGTTTGAAAAATCTCTCTATCGACTTATAAAAGCTCAATTTTTTCTGGAATTCAATTCATGTTTTATTCGACGTCCATTTTAAAAGTATGAATATTGATATTCCGATGAATCTGAATGAAATTCAGCCGCGCGCTCGAGGGTAAATGAGGAGCTTGCGGCTTCGCGCGTTCGTTCCTCTTTCTCTATTTGTATTTAAAAATTACGGTCGAACGAAGCATATATATTTCTGGCCCTCTCCCCCGAGTGTCTTTCCAACTAATGCCAAGGCTACCTACACTTAGATATTCGTTATTTGATTCGCTCGAATTTCGCGGCGCCCCTGCGCACTTCAATTATATAATTTTCGCGGAACGGCAATTGAACTCTACGCGGAGAATGGCAAAGTAAGTCGAATATGCGGACAAACAATATCGTATATATACGCGGGAGCCGCGCTGCACTTGACCCGTAAAGAAGTGGAACTTGAGTTTCGCAGAAAAATCGCTTTCGCGCACATATACACACACACACACGCCTACACACAGAATCCTCGACTCCTTCAACGTCCCAATTAAGTTTTTTGTTTAACTTAGAAAAGTCACGATACATACATCTATATGTGTATATACATACAACACCCGAGAGTCCGCATATCAATCGGGGTCATTGATTTTAATTTTCTTTCTTTTCCTCTCTACAAAACGAAAAAAAAAAAAATTTAGGTGACGAGGAAGTTCTGACGAAGCGCGCTGGCGAGTGCATTCTGCCGGGGCCCTGCCCCTCGTCCTGCACTTGCAACGGAGCGACTATCGATTGTTCGAATGAAAAACTCACGTCTATCCCGAAGGACCTGCCTATTTACACATCCACTCTGTAAGTTTGCCTCCTCTATCAGTATAGATGTATATATATAGATAGATAAGAGCCACCATCTACTTCTTATTATTTACCTTCCGCGACGCAGCGGCACTTTAACTTTGCAAACATTACGGCGCGCGAGCGAGCGCACTTTTCGTCAGTTTCTGCTGTGCTGGAGGTGGTGCCTTATTTTGCAAAGTTAAACTGCACTGGCACAGCCCGAGCGGTTCGATTGTTTAAATAATACATTTTCGATGTTTACTCGTTGTTTAGTCGCCGGATGTGTATTTAATCATTTGACAACTGAACACAGCTTAACTTTGATTTCGTATTATCGCTTTAGTCTTCGCAAATAAATGCATAAATGTAGATGTAACGTTATTTTTATTTTCAAATTTATACGAGACTGAGCTTTAATGGGGTGTAAACTTTATTGGTTGGAGAAAATTAAAGCGAGACGTGCTTAAGGTATATCAAGTCTATAATATAAATAAGGAGATTGATAGTTTAATTTGGATCGTAATATTATAGTTTGTTAAAATGTAACAGCCTTGTATAAAGGGAGAATTATATACTTTGTGCCACAAAAATGATATTTTTAACGGAATGTGAGATTGGAAAATGTGTATATTGTTACATTTACAATTTATTTTTATAATTATCGCTAGATCAATAAAAAGAGCGAAAGTGGCCATCCCTTTAACGAACGATATCCATACCTTTTCGCCACTAAAGCCATTGGACATATCAGTAAATTATAATATATGCGTAGCCTTTTTTTCTGGAACACCACTATACACCTTTTAAGTGCGCGAAACGTGCCGGAGAGGTAATAAACATGTAATTTAGCGAACGCTATACTGATAATAATTTGACGTAAAACAGGTTGCTGAGGAATAATGCCATCGAGAAAATCAAGGCGGAGGGAATTTTCGAAAAGCTCCCGGAGTTGCAGCACTTGGATCTCAGGGGTAACAAGATTTCGCGTATCGAGGCTAACGCGTTTGAAGGAGCGCACAAATTAACGGACCTGTAAGTGCATTTGACTTTCATCCATTCATTCTCCCTCCCCCCCTCTCTCTCTCTCTCTCTTCCAGTAGTGAAATTGTTTGCATTCGCCGCACACTCGAAGCACTACATATATATATATGCGATGCTCGCTTGCGCGAATGTAACCGCGCACAACTGCAAAGAGGAGATGAGAGAGAGCGCGCGGTTAAAAGATTTTTATTCTTTTTTCTTCTTCTTCAACTTTCAGTCTCCTGTCGGATAACAAGCTGCGCGAAGTCCACACGAAGATGTTCACCGGGCTGACGAGTCTGAAAAACCTGTGAGTATATTACATATCTGTATACGCGCACGAAAGCGCGGCATTCGGCCCGTCCGAAATTTCTCATATTCCACGTCCTGCGCTCGTTTTCTGCTCTCAGGAACCTCCACGGCAACGCGATTACGTGCATGATGCCGGCCTCCTTCGACAATCTGCCGCACTTGCATTCCATGTGAGTATACCGATATTGCGCCTATCGGGTTTCCGCCCTTTTCGGACGATATTGTCACTTGTTTGTTTGTTCGTTTGTTGTTCGTCTACTTTTCTCCCTTATCTAATAGATAAACTTTTTTTCTTTCTTTCTTGTTTCCAGAAACCTCCAGGGAAATCCGCTCTCGTGCAACTGCCACTTAGCCTGGTTCTCGGAGTGGCTGAAAAAGCGCGATAGCGGCACGACGGTGAGCGGACACTGTCACGAGCCGCCCCGGCTCAAGGATGCGGCTATCAGTGACATTCCCCGCCACGAGTTCAAGTGCAACAGTGAGTATATATGTGTATTCGGTGTGCCCCGTTTCGTTAATCCCCCATATCCGTTGCCAGCGACGTATTGTAATGCGCGACCTCGCCACACGTGAAATTCCAGCTCTCTGGAGCTGCGGAATTCGTGGAATGTGTGAAAAAGGTTATAAAATTCGTATAAATCATGAGAGATCGTTTTATATTATGATCGTTCTGCTCCCTCTAGTACAAATTTCACGGAATTCAATAATTGAAAAAAAAGAAGACTTTTTTAATATAGAGAGACCTGCATTTCAATGCTGAAATTCGACCGTCAAACGTACGCACGTTCATTATAATACAAGGAAATGCAATATTTTGACGAAATTCAATATTGACAAAGTCATATACATACCTACATTCTTTTAGTGAAATATTTTTTTTTATTTGCAAAATAATGTTTTTCTTCTTTTTGGCAAGTTTCACCCATACGTATATATAGTTAGGCGACTCGCCGCGCGAAATGACATTTTTACGGAAACACTTATTTCGCATAATAAAAGCACAGCAACATCAGATACGCGACATGCTTCCTTCCTCCCCTACATTCTCGGAGAGCCCATCAGAGTTACGCGTATATAAGCATCGAAAATTCCATCGACACTCGCCGTCCGGGCAATCTATAATTTTTCAGACTCGCGCGTGCCGGCTTATATATATATATATATACACATACGTGCACGAAGCGGACGATCCAGCGCGCGCGCGGCTGGCAATTTGCATAATTCACGGAAAATCAGACGTTTCGATCTATAACGCGCCAGACGCGTCGCGCGCGCGCTCACGTTAGGGCTACTGCGCCGGATAGAATCTGCGCTTATTATCTCCAAAGAAGTTTTCCCGCGTTATAATCGCGCGGGGATAATTAGGTAAGCCATCGCAGCCCACTTACCATATAACGTCACACACGCGCGTATATATTATAATCGTGAAAGTCGAAAGGGCGCGTCGATATGCTCGTCACCTTTCACGAAAATAAACTCGTCAGAGGGCTTTCATTATTTATAGATTCGATTGGCGCGATTGCGGGACTTGTGTGTGTGTAGGACGGGTCGCGCGCGCGTGGCAGGTGAGAGATTCGTTTCGAAGATAGCATTCGACTCTCTCGTTCGTGACGCGGGACATTAATGGGAAAGCTTGTCGAACATTAGCTGGGATTTTCTTCCTTCGTTTTTTTTCTTCCTTCTTAATTAGCGACGTTTCCATTAGCCTGAAAGTGTATAACAAATTTTTTAATAATATCCCGGTATTAGCCGCGCGCGCGCGCCGATTGTAATCGAGCATACTAATCGTCGATGTATGTGTGCGTACAAAAGTAGTGTTTGAAAAAATATGATGGAACGTAACGTAATTTTAGGTCGACGATATGTTGTCGAATAAAGGTGGATGTGCTTTTCGATTCGAGTGGCAAGTGCTGTAATACTTTGACATCGTTCTCACGTGCGCGTGTAATATTTACACTTCGTCAATTCGGCATTGCATGCCGAGGATTTTTCGCCGATTGGATTGGTAAAAAGCGTTCGATTCAAGGTTCAGTTCATCCGGCCGATTTCGTCGAGTGCCGGGATTATATTCTTTGACCTAACTTTCATTTTAACGCTCATCCTCCCACCGATAAAACGATGCACATTTTCAATTACATTTTTAATCTCGAGCCTCGCGATCGTTCAAACGTATAATACACGCATTATATATATTTCATCGAACGTCGACTCTGATCCCGGCGTGCACCTGCAGCCGCGTGTGTATTATTTCGCGTTTGCTCATTGCAAATATACCGGCCGGCAACGTTATAGAGTTTTGTAAAAGGGCAAATTTCGATGATTGCGGGGCGCGCGCGGGCCTGCATATAATTTGCGGCCCCGCGCGTGGTAGTTCGCGTTTTTAAAATTGCAAATTCACGAGCAGAGAGAGAGAGTTTTTCTGCCATTCCTAACGAGAAGAACTAACACACAGAGAGAGGCTAAATTCGATAATTCCCATGCAACTCGGTGCATATAACAGTAGGAAAGCGCGAGGAGGGAGCCGCAGC
>JAPYZP010002122.1:0-20364 GCA_030522985.1 Torymus sinensis
CAACCAGAAAAACCTGGTTTGGTAGGTGTGCTCGAAAAAAAATTTTCAAAAGTACTTTTTGGGTTTTTTCCCAGATTTCGTGGGATTTGCACATATATGCATTTATTCACTCTACTTGTACGAAGATAAACAATATTTAAAAATAGAAAGAATATAAATTAAATTAATGCTAATTTTTATTATTTAAACTATGGTAATATCCGCTTTAATCATAGACACCCATGTTGTTGCCCTATGCCCGTAAGTTTATTTGCCCGAGTTTACAAAGTATCTGATTACTACAGAAACAACTGAAAATTAGCCGATAGGAACCATAAATAACACAGAAACTTTCGCGATTTTAATTAGCACGCACACACTAAATTCGGTTTTTCTCATTCTACCGTAATATGTTAATATTCCATGTAATTACGAGTACGTATAGTTGAATGCAAAAACAATTATAAACTACTTAGAACATAAACATATACCAACTTTTTTAATTTTTTCTAAATCTCAAACGTTTTATATCCCACGAATATACAGTGCTTTAACTTATGTCAACGGCATGTAGAAAGTTTATATTAATGCAATGTTATTTTTTTCTCTTTACTTTTCCTGCTCAGTTACCTTTTATGACTTATACTGACACTTAATAAGCTTAAGAAAACTTTTGTTATGTTCGAAAGCATTAATAGATCCCCATAAATATTATTTCAAATAATATCCACAAGTATGTTATATGGTTAATAAGGAAGCCGAATATGGAAGAAAAGAAAAGGTATTTATTTATGTCTTTATTGTTACGATTACACTGAGTACATCTTAACGGCGACTGCTGCGACGCAGCAGATACGAACGAGATAAAGCTAAAATTTATCGACAGACACACACACACACACACACACTCTCTCTCTCTCTCTCTCTCTCTCTCTCTCTCTCTCTCTCTCTCTCTCTCTCTCTCTCTCTCCCTCTCTCTCTCTTTTTTTTTTTTTTTTCTTTTTTTCTCTTTGCAGGCGCTCGACTCTAGGGCAAAAAAAATAGTTGAAACTCAAATCCAGGCGTCAGCGAGAAATATTTCAGGAAATAGCGTCATTATTTGTCGACTGGAGCTCGACTGGAGTAAATGGAGTTATGGCACTTTCGCTCACTCTCTTTCTGTATCTCTTTTTTCCGCTCCATTCGTAAAATATTTTACGCTCCGCGTAATTCACTGACTTCGGTAAAAATTAATAGTTCGAGGAGAAAATGTCTTTTTGATGCGTCCACTTTATAAAAAATACTGGCGCGTATCATTCTTTTCAGAACCGTGAATACCATTTAATATCGTATCGGAAATATGATTTAGTTGGGGTTTTTATAATTTCATTGGAGAGAAAGAAAATAAAAAAAAAATTTGATGGACGTTTATTAAGCAAACGAAATGTTCTATTTCGGTGAGAATTCGATGCTTTGAAAAGTCAATATGAATGTCTGAGCAACCACCCCGTCACAAAACGATGAAATTAAAATATCTTCTTTAATTTATGACGTATAAATTTTTTTTGAAGCTATGGTAGTTTGAAGTTGAGCAAAGAAAATGCTCTAAAAATTCGTGAAGATCTGCTTCTTCATTTCGTTCATATTTTAGTGCTCTTTCTTTGTTCAATTTCAAACTACCATAGCTTTCGCAAAAAATAATATTTTTTAATTCTGAAAAAAGTGGATGAAAACTCTCTTTTTCTAGTTTTATTTTCTATTTTTAAAGTTGTATATAGGATTTTGTAAGATTGTTTGATTATTGTTTGAGGAAGAGTCTGTTTTTCAACAGCTTTTTAAACAATACTCAAAATATCCTTAACTTGAGTTTTTTAGAGCGTTACGGTCTAAAAAATCCCTGACCCGCAGGTAGTGCACTCTCCCAGTTAGTTTAAATTTTAACTTCATTTGATAATAATTATTCATCAAAGAGATCCTTGAAAATACTTAACTTTTTATTTACACTATTTTCTCGATTTAAATAATGAACCTTACCCCCACTCGGATCATCTGGCCAAGCGAACTGCCCTAAATCACCACGAAGACCGCATTATACGCATAACTCCGCGCACCTCGTTTTCCATCACCATCAAAGCCGAAGGCAAGTCATCGTAAATCAGTAGTAGCGCCCGCGCGGCAGTCCGCCGAGTGAATAAAACACTGCACCTCTTCGGAATGAGCGAAGCACGGCGGGCGACATTCTCGCGGGGACCGACCTGCGGATTTCACGTCACGCCCTGTCCCTCTTGCCTCTCTTCTCGCGCTTTGGATTCTCATTCGATTTTATTGCCTCGATCATGAGAATCCTTGAGACTGCGTTTGTTTTCGCACACACCTCCCGGTTTGATACTCTTTACGGTCACCTTAAAGCGACGATAAAATTCGGGACTTCGCTCGCGGTTTTTACAGACCGTGGAGCGCTGAGTTGATTCAGTTAGGATATTTCGAATTTTATGTAAGATAAATATCGTACTGTTTTCGTTTTCCAGGTTGGTGAGAGAGCATGACTTTATTTTTCAGAAGGCAAGTCTTCATGAAAACTTTACGCCTTTATTACGATTCGCTCCGTAAAAAAGCTATGATAAAAATGCCACCAATTTTAAGTAGTCGAAAGAACAAAAGGTTCGTAAACTGACAAGATAAATGTAAAGCAATGCACAATGGATGCTAGGTAGTAAAGAATAAATATAATCAATGTTATAGAATGAAATGTTTTCAATTAACAAATTAACAACACACTCTTGGAACTCTACACCTATTTTTACTATTTACAAACGGAAATTTTCTATTAATTTTAATAAAACTCTGATACATGTTAGTCTTTTAATTGAAAATTATACAAGTGAATAAACAAGGCGATTTAGTTTTTAAAATAATTTAGAAAAATTTTATAAAAAGACAGGCTTTACTTAGATTTTGGAAAGTACCCCAAAAAAAAATAAAAGAAAAACTTTCTCCATCTTCAGACGAAATTAAACAATCCACATTCTAGAGCAAACACTGCTAGAAACAATGCCGAAAGAGCTTCTGACAAAACACCTCGTAACGCATGCACAAATAGTCAAATAGACATGAGAACGACTTGTCCCGGACGACCGGCACAAAGACGCACTCGCGCAGGTAGCAAAGATCTCGAGAAGGGGAAGATGCTCCGGGCGCGCTCGCGTTTTGACCTAAAAAAGCAAGCTGGCAGTCCCCGAGGGGAGACTTTAATTTTGAGAAATGGAAGTGCCGTTTCTTTTCGCGCGCCCGCGCAATCGATGGCCGCGCGATGCTACAACCAGCCCGAGTATAATAATAACAATCCACTTTTCACGCGACCACGACGTTTCTCCGAGTAGTACGCGAGCCCTCAAAAGGAGAGGCCAGCCTTTCTTCCCTCAGCTTCTTCAAAAAGATCCGTTACGAGATGGCGAGGTTTGTGAAAGATGAAAGGAAAACGATTCGCGGTTGTCGCCACTGCAGCCGCTCGAAAGTCGTCATTAGCGTTTTTTAATCCACTGAGAAAACTTTTGTTGGCCAATGGAATTAAGGAAAGCTTGAAGAATATTTCCAGTCAAAAGAATTTTTAACGCAGTACAACAACTGATTGTTCTTAACGTTCTTATTCACCTTTAATAAAAAGTATGAAGGGTTTTTAAATAGGCCAATGTAAATAGCTTCGAAAAAAGTATTAATAAATACAGATCCAAATAAAATATCAACTTTTTATTTTTATAAAATATGTACACGTTTTTTTTCATAGTTTACGATAAATATATAATATATAGGTGTCTCATTTTAAAAATTGAATTTTTGATAAGACATAATTGTCAGAATTAACAGCATCAATAATTGTCACTTTAAGCACACGCGCAAACAAAAAACTACGAAATGCATAACATATCACACAAAAAATCAATCGAGGCGAGTTCGTCCACCTTTAAGTATTTGCTCAGTCGGCTGCTTCTGCATATTGCACTTGAACGAGGTGAAATTGCAGGGCAGAAAGGGTCTCTCCACCTTGCTGTTGTCCTCGCAAGATTTGCCGTCCGCGGCCAGTTTCTCGCCGTAGGGACAACCACAAACAGCTTTCAGACTTTTGCTCGAGCTCGGCAGGGCGAAACAGAACTTCTGGCAGCCGTGATTGGCCGAGCATGGATGATCCGGCCTCGTTGTCTGGATAGCCTTACTGAAGACCTTGACATCGGTGATGTAAGGGGATGGTGATGTTTCAGCCAGGATGATTGGTTGGCCGGCCTGCTTCTTGTCCAACCGCACGATAGATTCATCTGGGCCGAAGACGACGTAGAGGTTGTCACCATGAATGTATAGGGCGCTCGGGTCTTTGAAGCCTTTGGGTGTGGGCACCTCCTGGATATCTTGGCCGTCCAAGTTCGAGTGGCGGATCACATTGTGCGGACTTACTCCACGTGATATTTCCTGAAATTGATAATTATTTTTAATGTTTAATAATACACCTTCATGTGCAGTGAATTTAAAGTGTAAATAAAATTTTAAATGGACAACCATCATTGCATCATTTTAAAATACAGATGTTAAATGTTAGTTGTGAAATCGGTCATTACAGACTCAGAAAGGATGTAACCATTTTAGAGAGGGATATAGTCCCCCTTTACTACTAATATTGAAAATTAAAAAATTTCGTTCTAGTAATTGATGAAGGTGTCATTGTTATTTCGCATTCAAATTTTGTAAAATGACGTATTACTGAATATACCACTTACGATTCAAGACCTAAATTCAATATTCTTTTTTATATTTATTACTTTTGTCAACCGATAAAATAGTGTTAATGTAGTTGAGTATAGTACGACACCCCCTTCAGAATGATAATTTTATAAACCTAATTTCACTTTATTTATGAAGTACTTCAGGCTAGAGTCAAAAATTAATATAAACAATTCTCGTAAATAAAATGAAGATTAATTAAAAATGTCCAAAACCTTAGATTCGATCCAGTAGAGTCTATCGTTCTCGTAGTCCAGGGCCAAAGCGTCAATAGACACCTGATCCAATTTTATTATTCCAGTCAAATTCGAGCCATCTGTGTTCAGACGACTGATATATCCACGTTTTTCGTATGCCTGAGCGATGAAGAGGTAGCCTTTGTTCGGATGAACAACTAGATCTCTAGCGAGTCTGCGCACAAAATCAATCACAACTTTGCTGTAGGTGGGATTCCTAACGTTGATAACGTTCAAGGTCGTCACATCTGCGTAGTAATAGGTAAAGTAATACAAGTTCTTCGTAACCCAATCATAGGTGATACTGCCAACGTCTCCGCTTAGTATGTCTGGTTTCATGATGGTTTGTTCATTGGTGTTAAGACGAATTTGGTGTAGTTTATTGTCAGGGTAAGAGCTAGTATAAAATATCAATCCGTCTTCAGCATCGTAGTCTATCCGAGAGTCTTTGCCTATCTCAAACAGTGAGGGATTGATAACGGTAAAGGTAGGTTTACCATTGGTGGCCAAGGTTTGACCTCTCAAGAAATTTTCCTGATAATCGAAAATATATTTTTCAGTGTAGGAGTATGAATGATATTTCAACTAATAATTAAATGTTAATGTAATATGAATAATACAATACCTGTGGATAGAAAAGGATTTCCGGCACAGAAGTACAGCTTTTACCATCTTTTCCAAGCTGATATCCTCCGCTGCAGGCACACTTATAATTCTTTTTGCTGCTCCTAGATAAGAGGCACAGTTGATCACATCCGCCATTGTTATTTTGACATACATTGTTAGCACTTTGTTGACTAGAGCAGCTGATTCCTTTGAGGGCGATTGGCTCTACGTTCTCCAGTATAACTTTATGGTTATTTCCGGTCAGATCAATCTTATGTACTTTCTAAATATTTAGGAATATTTGAAAAGTCTTACTAAATAATTTAAGCGTAATACGTTATTATTAATTGTATAGCTCCAATTGATAATTGAATATTAATGCTATAAACTTCATAATCATTTTAAAAAAAGTTCCACATAATCAGTATGTAATAGCTTCGTCAACAATATTCAATCAACTAATGAAATAACTGTATTCATATACTTGAGCGTCTTACCTTCGTTTCATGATTAGCATAATAAAGCGTGTCATCGACAAAGGCCAGAGACGAAATACCTTCAAATTTTTCAGGCGCATTCGAGTCCTCAAAGTGAATCTTTCTGTCATTTCCATCGTAGTCCATGCTTTCAATGCGCCTGCTGACAGTGTCAACGAAGTAAACGCGTTTTGTCTTCGGATCTACGACAACGTCACCGATGTTTATAGCTTTCTTAAACGTGTTTTCGGGATCAGCCTGTCTAGATATTCCCACCACCCTCCTCATAACTGGTGAAAATAATGTATCTAGTACTTCATTCATATCACCTAGCTCGGAGTAAATGACTTTGCTGTTTGAGCCGTCCAATTCGGCCCTAATTATCTAGACGTTACAAGGATAAAGAAGATTAAATATTTTCAATCAGTAATCTGAAAATACAACGTTTCAAACATAGAGTTAGTAAAGAAAATATTATTTTGTTAAAAGTGATTATCATAATCCGTTAAAAAGGTTACTACATTTGTAAAGGTGTACATCACGAGAATACTAAAAACTTTTAAACGTAAAAATATATGTATGTGATAAATGGAGGTCGAGCCTAAAGTATTATAGTTGCTAAACAACATTTTTCCCTGTTGTATAAATCAGAATGCCCATTATAAATCCTCGTTTCTTTGAGACAAACAAAAAATTCGACTATTTAAAGTAAAGAATATTTATAACTTTATATTACAGTATTTTTCCTAAAAATGTTTATCCAACGTTACAGCGAATACTGTTATGTATAAAGAAAATACCGATCCAGTGAAAGTACTTAAACAAAAGATACTAGTGATATTGAGCACATTTAGTGTCGACGCAAAACCCAAACAGATAAGACTTTTATAGCACTGTTAAGTTCTACACATATAACATTAAGAAAATATGTACACATGATTATACACTCTACACTGGGATAGTCTACAATATTAAAATCTACATCGTGTGTAGACCTGAACTGTGCACAATTTATCTTGATAAATAGTTTGTATGCCGAAATTGTCAGTGTAGACTTTATTGGTGTAGAATTCGATTATATTTTAAAGACTTTTGTTATACTATTGTCGTGTACAAAATACTTGTGTATGATATTGCCAAAAGTAATCGATTAAATTCACATACTTAATTATAGATAGTTTTTTATCAATTACATAAGATTTAATATCAATTGAGTGCCTGGAAACGAAAAGAATTCATAACGCAATTTCGCAAAAAAGACCAAATATTTCTTTCACAAATTTATACACAATCATAGATATTGTTATATTGAACCAAGTTAAGAATTTTAAAATATTTTTTCGATATTTTAAACCTGTGTTTTCAAATGAAAAAGTGATGTAACGAATTTGCGTACTTCGCGATTTGATTGGAGCTACTATATTCTTAAAGGCCTAAGAACGTTTTTTGATAAATTATGGTACTCTATGCATTGTTGCTAAATAGAATTTTTCGTGAGTGTTACAATAAATGCGGTTTAAGGCCGCGCGCCACAGTACACGTGTTATTATGACCTGCGCACGACTCGAGACGATCACGAAAAATGCTACAAATTTTTAACAACAACACATAGAGTACTAGAATTTTCCAGAAATCTTTCTTAGGCATTTAAGAATATAATAGTTCCAATCAAATCGCGAAATTTGAAAATTCGTTAACAACTTTTTCATTTGAATATACAGATTTAAAATACAGAAGAAAATATTTTAAAATTCGTTATTTGAATCAATAATAATCTCTATTATTGCGTGTAATTTTCTGAAGGATGTTCCCTTTTCTTTTCCAGGCGCTCAATTGAGATGAAATATTATTTAATTAATTAAAAACTACCTATAATTAAGTATACGAATGGAATCGACGACTTTTGGCGACATCGTACATAGGTATTGTGTACTGGACAAAAGTGTATACAAACTCTTCAAAATGAATTAAAATTCTACACAAATAAAGTGTACACAGAGAATTTCGGTACACAAACTATTTATTGAGATAATTTGTGCGCAGTTAAAATGTACATGAATAAGATCTACATATGATGTAGATTTTAATCACGTAGACTATTTCAGTATAGACTTCATTATATACGTGAACATGTTTTCTTAATATTACTTCTGTAGAACTTGGCAATGCTATAAAAGTCCTTTGTAAAAATCTGTAAAATGACCTTATAAGTCCTACACATATTTTAATTGCTCAATAATAAAGAAAAATTAAAAATCAATGCTAAAATTTGTTAATCTTCAAAAACCTCTTGAAGACCCTGATTAATTTTTCCATCACGACTCTCCGAGTGCACGGTTAATATTCATTATCTCCACCAATCACTGGCAAAACATTTACTCAACTACCACGCGCTAAAATCAAAAGCGAGAGTCTCACCTGATACTTATCGAGCACGAAAATGTATCCTTCGTGCAGATCTATCTCAATGTCTTTAGCACTGGTGAGATTGGTGCCGATGATGATCGTCTCATAATTATTCTTCAGATCGGCGACGCGCACCGTCTCGGTGAAGCTCTCAGTATAGTAGACCTTAAGTCCACTTATGTAGTCCAGGGCGAGACCCGTGGGCAGAGAGTGCTGCTGCGCGAAGAAAGCGACGCGCGGCTTTGACGATTTGTCACGCAGAGTCACTATATTGCGCGTCACCCAATCGCTCCAGTATAATGTGTTGCTCGCGTAGTCGTAGTCCAAGGTGCCCGGGTATGAGGCAGTGGCGATGGCCTCGCGATTCTGGCCGTTTGAGTCGACTGTCCAGATCAGGGATTTCTCAGCTACCACCAGGTGCTTGTCCAAGGAGGTTCCTGAATTTTGGAAAAAAAATTAAAATTGTCTTTCTTCGATATTATAAGTTTTCTTTATGACCGAATCCATCTCAAATCTAACGGCCCGACTATGCTCATAATATAACCTATAATATTTTTTTTTATTTTTCGATTACAGTAAAAATGTATTTAGTATGCAGTGATCAAAGTTTTTTTTAATGGAATCATAACTTTGAAATGTTCTTTCTCAAAATTATTTCAAAGTTTTTGAGTAAACTATACAGTATTTCACTCAGTTTAACGTCCTCTTTATATAAATATAAAATTTAATATTTATATATTATTAATATAATATTTAATATTTATAATATTGGATAAATATAATATTTCTGATTCATTTAAAAATAATGTTCTTGGATAATAGAAATCATTGATTGTTTTTACTTCGTCTGTGTCAAATGTATAAATGTCACGTTCAAAGAGATATAAGAACATTGTTCTACTCTTCTTTATATAAGTAAAGCAATTGTATAATTAGCTTAAATAATTTAAAAATTATCGAATAATTTATAGTCTCTGTATGAAAATTTTGCTTTCATTTCACGTATATTAGAACTGTCTGGAAAATATGCTTTTCACAAATAGGCCTCGTTACTATTCATAAGCCAATGGATTAAGTAAATAAATTTGACTATGTTAACAGATGAGCAAATCTTTTTTACATATTTCAAAGAGGTGTATGTTTTAAAGATGAGGGAATCCGACTTACTGCACTCCTGAGCGATGCCGTTGGAAATAGCGGCAACCAGAATGACAATTGCGCCTTGCAGCGCGACAATGCGCCTCGCCGCCGAAGTCCTCATTCTGTCAACGTTTCGGGCTCTCGCTGTACTTGTGACTATTCCTAAAAAAACGTTTCGTGTGTACTCTTTATTTTTTGCGAGTTAGCATTAAAATATGAAATAAAAACAGGTGTTTTATGGCGACATTAGTATTTATGACACTTGGGTGATTGTCGTGTACAAATAAATTTACTGTCCTGATTTAGCTTTATAACTCAAAAACAAATTTCGAATAGTAGCACATAAAAATTTTTTTAAATATTTCTGCTCTTTTACGAATTTATTATTCTCTACAAATATTTCACAAAAAAAAATGAATTCAAAACAATGCGAAACTTTCGAAATTTCTGCAAATCACAAACTTTGCATAATTAAAAAATGAAAAAGTCAATGAACTCTAAATGGAGCATCCTGGTTAAATATATTTGCACTGATCAACACAGTAAGATAAGCCAATAAAAATACTTACCGCAATCAGTCATTTGTTATAATAAGCATGGAAAATATTTCTCTTAATTATTTTATTAGTTTCTTTTACTATGTCAAATAGTGCAGACATTGTCATTAAAATAAATTGGCTACCGTAACCAATACTGTTCTCTTGTGTAACAATTAATAACAAGTCATGTTAATTTCATATGCAAAACACACACATACAAACGCACACGCGCATACACCGATTGCACAATCCAAAGTATCAGATATACACCAAAATTAAAACCCGGACACAAAACACTCTCGAACTCCGGATACTTTAAAATGACCGGTTCCAGCGCATCACGAGATATATGCACATGCGCATGTGCACTCGAAAGGGAGCAACTTACTTTTCTCTTTCCTGCTGTCACGGTCAAGGCGAGCGAGCGACTGTGGTTCCCTCGACTCGCACCAGAGATTTTAACCGTTACGTTATCTCTCTCCGCTCGCTCTTACACACTCTCTTTCTCCGAAGTGTCGCTCGCTCGTGACAGGGGACTTCTGAACACAGGTGCGCGTCGTAAGTATACTTATACGCAAGCGTACTAATTTGTGTGCGACTTTTCGTTTTGATACAAGGCGGTTTCTCCTTTGGCGCCAGGCGCTCCGAAGGAATTCTGTAAATCCGGAAGGTTGTGGAATAACGATTGGATTATGCCACTGTCACCTTATTTCGGTAACTGAGTATGGCTGTGATTAGAATTAAATAGCACCAACAAGGCTGTGGTTATCTAGTCTTAGTAAAATTTCATTCTTATTTTTGCATCTTCTGTAGTGAAGATTCAAAATTTAAGTCACTTTTTATGAACTATGCCCTTCGTCCTGCAAGAATAACTTTATGTTTTGTTATGTATATCAGAAAGAAAAATATGCTTAAAAATGTACTTACTTTAATCGTGAATCAGTTCATTAGGAAATAAATAGGAATCTAATCTTTAAAAAAACGCAATTTACGCAAAAAAGATTTTAATTCCTTTATAAGTTATCTTATTGCAAAGCTAAGTATAAGATATACAAAATATGATGCCAATTCAGACACGTGGATTTTTGTTATTTGTTAGTGTATTTCGGCAATTTTACGATAAACCTTAAACTATCGTAACTTTTGAATTTCTGAATAAATCAAATATAAGTCAGTTTACTCTAGTTTTAATTGAGTTTTGACAGTTTATCAACGGTAGTTTTTGACGAGATGACCGTTGTCTGAAGTAGAGAAAATTTTTAGTATTTAAAAAAATAAAGTTTATACCAAAAAATGTGTGTCGCAAAAGCATTTTTAATCGGATGTAAAAGTTATGCCTTAAAAAATTATCTGCAATACATAAATATTTGTAGTCATTCTAATTTTGATTTCATATTTTTTGCTAATGGAAAAAAAATTAATTTTAAAATATTACAACTAAAATTATAGTCAGAAACAAAATGCAATGAGGCAATTTAGGAAACGACTTCTTAGGAGACACCGTAAAAAGTTCAAGACAATGGACAATCATGTTAATTTAAGCTGACCTAAACGTTCTCGAAATCATCGAGTAGATGCACATGCAATCGAAAAAATGACTATACAAAAGAATAGTTGTAAGTCTAATGTTGCAAGAAAGTCTGTTTAATAAACGACATTATTTTTATCTAATTCCGGTTCATTTGTTAGTAGCCAACGATAATGCGATGAATGACGGAAGTAAAATGATTACTGCATTTCAAACAATGATATATCAGTGAATGACTGACAAAATATTATGAGATATTCATGTTATAAAATGCGCCACAAACAATTTTATCTTCTTTCGGTTACAATACAGCTTCAAAGTCAGTATTTTTTATACAATGAATTTAAATCAATGTGTTTGAATAATGTAAAATATTATTGTTATATGACTTGATGAAAAAAACTGGTAACAATGTCAAATCATGGAGGTATTGAAATAAATAACCCACTCGAAAGATTATAAAACAACGTTCCAGACTTTTTTATGGTGGTTTATTTCAATACCTCTACTATTTAAAAATAAACTTTGCAAATAAGATATCTAATATATTGATAGAAATTAGAGATATGTAGAAAATACCCAATTTTTCATTTCAAATATCACACAAACTAATCGTAGAATTTTAGTAGAATTATCACACCTTTTACCTACATACTATGGTAGATCCTCTGTAAATGTTGGGTCAATGCATAGTAACATTCTCGAGAACATATGATTTGAAGAAAAAAATATAAAAAAAATTATTAAATATCTCGAAAATTTATGTATAAATATTTCTGTCCAACGAACTGGACTGACAGATGTTCAAATACTATCTCCATAAAATTTCAAAGTCTTTTACTTTAGTTATTGTACAAAAAAGAAAATTATTTTTGTTTCATAAATTATTTTTTACCTCTAAAAATAATCAAGACAAACTTAAAAATTTAACCAAAAAAATTTACTAAGAGGCAACCTAAATCCAACTAAATGAAATTAAAAATTAAAAACAAAATAATAAGTTGAATTTATCATTCACAAAAACCATTGATGACAGTAAACTTGAAATAATCCATCAAAACATTAGATCTCTTTAAACAAATTTAATTCACATAAAAGTAAATTCATAGTATCATCAATCACGCTTAGGAACACGGTAGGCATACGCTTGGTTCATGGTATATTCGTGCTGCACAAGAATTTACACGTGCTCTGGACTGGCCAACTCTTTATTTCCCTAGTTGCGTAATATACTATTTTTGAGAAGTTAATTAAAAAATAAACAGAAAATGAAGGTAATTTAAAGATTATATAAAAATAAAAATTTATTATGTTAAGAAATATTGGCTGTATCATATAACAAAATTAGAAAAGAAAAAATCTTTTTCTACCACGCAATATTAACATTCCGTCACGCAGAGAAATCACATTATTTCAAACATTAATTTCCTTTAATCAAGATTCCTAAGTAATTTGTCGCTTAGAATTTTACGTTATAGCAATAATTCAAATTCTTGATTAGACATTTTATTACGTAAGGTTTGATAATTTCAGTTTAATAACGACATATTTGAATGTAATTTGAGGTTACTCATAACATTATTTATTCTAAACATCGCTAGCAAGTAATTGTTATTATTCACAGAAAAAAAGATTAGTTATCACAACGAACCGGTACGTTACTAAGCACACAATCAAAAAGGTACTTAGATTAACAAACAAATATTGGTTCTGCCAATCGCTTCCTCTTAGAGGAAACTTTGTGATAATAAAAAAAAAGTTTTGAGAAAATATGTTCAAAATAGCGTTTAGCACATTTTTAAGAAAATTTCCGTATGGATGTGTCTGTGTATGCGCGTGTGTGCGTGTGTGCGTGTGTGTACTTACATGTATAAATCTGTTCCAAGTAAAAATTTTCATGCGCGTTTATTATATTAAAAAACGAATTATCTTTAAAATTTATTAAATTCTATTTAATATTTCCTTGATTTATATAAGTAAGAATAATAAGTTCTTAAATGTTTCTTAATCTGAGAATAATGGTGTATAAAACGCATTTACTTTAAAAATGATAAAAGTTTCTAATATTATGGAACATTTGAGGAGCTCAGAGCGAAAACGGGTTACGTTGTGCGTATAAGCATAGAACTAATCCATTTTTCTCTGAGCCCCACATTTAATATTGGCAATTGCAAACATCTATATCCATATACATAATTTGTTTTAATTATTCTCTTTTTTGTGCCAGGTGTTAATTTGTTGGCTGATTCTATTCAAATTCAGGTAGGCTGTCACTGATTGAATTTTTTTCGCCTCAAAACTATACGAATGTATTCTAAATCATATTTAAAGAGACACATGTCTCGGGATTTTACTTAAAAAAATTTTTTTTACTCAACAGAGCCAAATCAATATTAGACGTAAAAATAAAGATTACAAAATTTAAAAAGTACCTAAATTTTCAACCTTTTGAGACGTTCTGTTTTTCAAAATATCAGAAATTTTATCTTGTTTAAAAAAAAAACACTTTGATGTTTAAGATTCATCTTACAGAGTTATTAATGAAAAATTGAAAGATGATTATTTTTAAATGTAAATTAAAATTTAATAGGTTTTTATACATTTTAAAAACTAACTTTTCCAGTTGGTGAGAATAGGCTATTTTTTTTATTTTTTCTTCGTATAATTGATCAAGAAATCTGCCTCGTGACTTATTTTAAAGTTTCTCCGTTATAGGATAGTAAATACATAGAGAAATGACATAATTTTTTAAAACGACACGAGTTGACAACTTGTCCATCGAAAAAAATCGATAAAATTTTGAAAATTCATAAAAAAAAATAAATAAAAAAAGAGCATAGCATCCTACTGGAATAGTTAGTTCATGTATAAAAACATATTAAAATTTCAGAGAAAAAAAAGTATAGTTTTTGAGATATTTTCATTTTTTCTTAAATCATTATTTTTCAGTTTTTCATTAATAACTCTGTAAGACGAATCTTAATCATCAAATTTTTAACATTTTGAAAAAAGAAGGTCTCAAAAGGTTGAAAATTGACAAAGTTACAGGAGTTTGAAAATTGAGGTACTTTTTAAATTTTGTAATCTCTATTTTGGCGACTATTATTGATTCGGCTCCTTAAATATAATTTAGAATACAGTCTTATATTTAAAAAAAAATCGATCTATAAAAGCCTGCCTGAATTTGAATGGAATCAGCCTATTATAAAATAGTTTGTAATGAAGTAAACGCATGCGTTCCCACGTGCATGAAGTAAAAGTTACTATTACTTTCTCCTAGAGGAAGATTTGCGATAGTAAAAAAAAAGTTTTTGAGAAAATGTGTAAGGAATGATGTTTAGCAAATTTGGAATCGAAATACACTATTTTTATAAAATGTTCGTATGGATGTGTGTGTGTGTGTGTGTGTGTGTGTGTGTGTGTGTGTGTGTGTGGGTGGGTGGGTGGGTGGGTGTGTGTGTGTGTGTGTGTGTGTGTGTGTGTGTGTGTGTGTGTGTGTGTGTGTGTGTGTGTGTTTACGCTGATATCTCACGATCTACTCGATCGATTTTAATTAGAGAGGGATCATTTTCCTAGATTTTGCTTCGACAGTTGCGGTCAATATTCTATTTTTGTAAAATTCAATTTTTTTTTATCAATTCAATTTTTAAATTTTAAAACTTTTATTTTCGATTTTTTAATATTTAAAACGAATATTATTTATTGGTCATGAATTATCTGTATGCAGGATAAAATTCTCTACAATTTAAAAGAAAAAAAAGTTGATAGCTATATTTCGTCATAAGTTATTGATGAAAACGAAATTTTTTGTAAATAGGTTATATTTCTCAATTCAAAAAAGATTGACATGAATATTTTTTTGGTTATAAAGAATATTGAGTACTATGATTTGTTAAATTTTTATTTTTTTTATTCATTATTTTTCGAGAAAAAAAATAATTTGTAAAAAAAGGGTTTTTGTATATGTCGTTGCATAACTAAAGTAAAATTAGTTTAATCGCTTTGAAATTCTTTGTAGGGTTAGATTTTGTATACCAATCGAGTGCAGAGTTCTTTGGGCAAAAGATTTGAGCCATAAATTTCAGAGATATTTGAGGTTAAAATTTTTTTCACTTTTTTTTTAAATCGCAATGTCTCGAGAACGACTCTATGTATCTAAATCAGATGGATGGGTAGCACTCTACAGAGAATTATAATACCTACAAAAAAATATATAAATAAGTTATTTTTTGTCGTTGCATAACTATAGTAAAATTGGATTAATCACTTTGAAATTCTTTATATTGTCTAACGTTGCAATTACACAAAAACGACACATTGGATTTCATCCTAAAACTAAATTCATTGTTGATGAGCGCCAGGATCAGGATACCGATTACCTCATCGTTATAATACCTCTCCCTATGGCGCGTCAATAAGAAGGGACAGCCTGGGGCGTCTGACACACGCGGAGATAGCTGAAAAAGAGATAACAGACAGACAAAATACACTCGCAAATAAAACTACAGTATTTAACTTTTAGACAAACCAAAATCATACTTTTTATTAAATCACTTTGCAATAAATTACACTCTTTTATCAGTTAATTTCTTTATTCCAGCTCGCACGCTAAATAACATAAAAAGTCAGACAATAAACAGTTTGATAAAATACGATCGAAATGATAAATTTTATCTCACAGTTTCATGAGTGGAAAAGGCCCTATTTCATGAAAGAGTTAAAAAATATAAGTTTAATAATAGTTTCTGCTGTAACATGAAAATAATAGAATTTGCTTTATTATAAATTGAAAAATAAAATTTAATTATAATTAGAAAAGGGAATTATTGTATATGCAAAATAAATGAGTGTAAATTAATCTCAGGGTAGATAGGTATTTTTTAATTATTTATATATTAAAATAGTACTTTTGAATTGAAATAAAAGAAGTGTCAACTAATAAGAAATTTTACAAAATAATTAAAAAAAATATAATTAATAAACACATATTTTGTATTTCCAACATATTTTATTTTATATTTATACCACACATATAGGAACAGTAAATTAGTTGAGAGGAAGATACGTGCCAACGAATTGGCAGCGGTATTTTTTTAGTAAACGTGGGACAGACTCATATTTTCATAAAAACTACTACAATTTATAGTAAAAATTGCTATTTTTTCAATTCTTACTATAAGAATAGCAATTTCTAGTAGTAATTTTTATGGAAAATATGCGTGTGTCCCACGTTTACTATACAAATAGTCATTTTTACTACAAAATTTGTCTCCGTGCACGGACTTCACGCACAGTTTATCAAAAATCGTTATTACACATTTACATCCCTTCTTATAAGGAATATATTGAATTATGTGTTCGAGTAAATTTAAAAAAAAATCGAGATAAGAAAAGATTTCAATATTTTAAATTATTAGCAATTAGATCTATTTTAGTACTTTTCACTCATTGGTTTAAGTATTAGATTTCATAAGAACTGGTTTTTACGCATATAAAATTAGATATAATTGACATGAATTACGAAAGATTAGATAATATGTCTAGTATAAATGTAATTTTATTGGTTTATTTATGTTGAGATATGAAAGTAATATTGCTGATTCGCAAATTCACGCATCCCGTACATGTACACTTATGTTAATATTTGAAAGATAATATATTCTAATATCTTGTAAGTCAAAACAACCTTCAGTTACTTATAAAATCAAATAAATTCTTTCTAAAATTTCCTTTTAGTAGGTATCGTGACAGCCAGCGTGAAAACATATCTATTCAAAAATTTTGAATATATATAATTTATTTATTTATTCCACATTTAGATAGATTAAGAAGCTCTTTATACAAAAATATTGAAATAATACATAATGGTGTACATAGAACGGCGCAATAATCAAAAATTCGCAAAAAAGATAAACACCTTTAAATAAATCAATACTTAAGAACGAGCGAACGCAACGCAGATTTAAATGATAATAAAACATGAATGATGCGGTGTGGTAACAGTTTCCAAGATCTCTTAAGGGGATTTAATGTAGAGTGAAAACCAAATGTGGATGAGCAGGTGTTTTTCTTGAGGGACCTGAAAGTACGAAGAGTGTACGAAAGATGACTGATGTTATATTCCAAATAAATTCAAGAAATTTGCATTCCCTGGGGGAATTTGAAATTTCACAGAAAATAAACTTTTGGGTTTCGATGCATCATAAATGTAGCAATACTTTTTCGTTTGTCTTTCATTAGTTCATCTATTCAGTTATTGTATCCCTTGTAGAAAATAAACCAACTTTATTGGTTAGCATGTTAATAAAGTGGAGACTATTAGCATAGAAATTTAATTAAAACTATTTAAAACTATGGTTATATTTTAAAGCATCTATAATATAATATGTTTACACGTATAAATAGATGTCATCGTCGATAATAGCAACATAATCATGGTGCGATGTTTTTAATTAAAAAAGTGACAGTTTGCCAACCGTTGGTTATCAACTGAATATTAACTTTGCGGCATCAAGTAAATGTTTTAAACTCAAACATTAAAAAAAGCTTTGTACAAAATGCATCAAAGAAATAAACACAAGAAGTGTAAAATAGTATAGTTGAAATAGCAGAAAATAGAGCTAAACAAGAAATATACAGACATAGAGAAAGTAAATAAGTCAGGCTAGTAGACAGAATAGACGCCTAGACAAAGCAACAAGAAAAGTGAGAGCGACAGAGGGAAGGACAGCGTAAATGAAGAAGAAACAAGTATAAAAGAACAAACGGAAGAGGGGAAAAAGAGAAAGAGAGACGAAAGAATGAGGATAAAATAAATCATGCAAAACCATAAACAAAGACAGATAAGAACTGGAGCGGAAATGAAACCAAATGAGGGAAAATACGTATAGCGAATGCCCATGTGTGCGCGCAAGAGAAGAGGGCAAACAAGTCAGGTGAAAAGAGAGGGAGAGAGAGAGAGGGGGGGGGGGAGAGGACGGGATCGCGCGAAGAGATCAAATAGAAGCGTGACCGAGAGGAGAGGACCGGCTACGCGAAAAAGGGAGGAATAAGTGTGAGAATCGGCGTGCGAGCGCACCGCCGCGAGGACTTTACGACTCGGAATCCGGAATGTGCGGCGGCGTCGAAACAAAAAGAGACACGACGGATCGATGCTCGCCCACCGAGCTCGTAATTTCAAGGTATTCCCGGGATTTCCCGACGATTCGACATACGCGCGCACTCGCAGGGTCAATCGCGACTGGGCAGTCGTAAGTTTATGCGCTGTGCACAACGTGTGCATTACGGATTTTTCGGTATACGAAGGTCTTGATGAGGTTTTCATTCGTTTTGTTCATTTTCGTAGCACAAACATTTGCAAAGCTTCACTTTTTAAAAAATTACATGTAGTTATTTTGGACATTTTATATATCGTGAAAAGAACGGTCCATTGAAGCAAACTACGGATTTATTACACTGGGATTTATGTTTAAGGTACCAGAAAACGGGACGTAACGCTTCGTCGAAATCCTTTGCTGCAGATCGCGGGCTCTCGTTATTAGCAATATATTTATGGAAACATAAAAGTATTATTAGAAAATTAAACGCTTCTGCTATTTGCACGTCAGATTTATGCACACAAAGTATATACATATATAATGGAATATAATTTCTCTAGTCAGATATCAAAACAAAACAAACATCACAGCGAGGTGTTTTGGAATTTATACTCTGATTTGGAATTTATACTCTGAATTAATATACTTTACATCTGACGTACGTTTAGCAAGAGCCAAAATTAAATCGGCCCTCAAAACAATTAAATTCGTCTCGGAATTTAGATTCCAAGCAGCATAGAGTAATGTGATTTTATGCAACTGTATTTGCTTAGGTATATTTAATCAACGACAATAAACCATTCGAGGGTAAAGTACTGTACAACAACACTTGGAATAGGAATACACTATTTAAACAAAATGTCGGTATGGACATGTACGTCTATATTGTTACGTACGAAAGGATTAAATAAAAAGTATGCGACCAGCGGGATTCGAACACACGGAGTCAAGGTTTGTAGTCTCGCGCTCTATACCGCTGAGCTAACGTCGCGATGCTACGAGTGCATCGCGAGATAGTTATATTTATGCTGACTGAGTCGATTCTCGTCTTCCACGTTGTATCCAACGTGGACGGAAACCTCCGTGATAGTATAGGTATGTGTGTGAATTAGGCAACTTGTTGTCGGAAAGAAGTTATTCTTTTTGCTTTCATTTATGTACATTAGAAAAATTATTATTATTGCTTACATAGTTAGGTAAATATTTTTCTATTGTCAAATTTTCATTTTCAATTGCTTTATATACTTACTGATTCTTCAATTTTTTGGTATTTTATTCATGAAGATTTTTCGTAAATATAGATTATATTTCAAAGATAAAGGGATATCGTAATAAAATTTTATATATTTTATATAAATATGTAACCTGTCAATAATAATTTTACAAACAACCTCCTTAGATGATGTTTGATAAAAGAATGTTAATTATTTGAATAAAAAATTAATGTAGGTATAAGGCACGATTAAATTAATTAAGTTTGAGGACATAACGGGGCAATGAATTAAGAATTAAGAGCCACGGTGGCTCAGCGGTAGCGCGTCGGACTCGTAATCTAAAGGTCTCGGGTTCGATTCCCGCTCCCGTGAAAAAGCCGGCACCACTGAAACT
>JAPYZP010002124.1:0-21182 GCA_030522985.1 Torymus sinensis
CGGTCGTGATAAAATTACTGTATAGGGGCTTCATTTATAGCGATAAAATATGGCAAACTTTTTACGGATAATTGGAATTTTTAATAAATCGGAAGATAATTTACTAATAAAAATTCTATTTTGATTATGCCAAAGATCAATTTATGCGGATAACGCGTGGCCGCGCATTATTCCCCTGTACTCGATAAATTATTAATAGCCATACAGTTTAAAAATGCTCGATGCGTCCTACAAATTACAATTTCCACGTGCCTTCCTATTACAATAATCATTCGCCTATATTATCAGATCGTCGCGATGTACAATAAACAAGGTTCGCCCACGAGAAGAATCCGTATGTTCGCCCACGAGAAGAATCCGTATACGCGGCCTCTCCCACGTATTCATTTTACACGCGATATTTTCCCGCTCATCCGCTCGACTGAAGAATAACAATGCAAAGAAAATCATGTATGTTTATGCTAATCGCGTGTACTCGATATTAAAATTCAGCCGTCTGTTATAGGTACATTTTTATCCAGCTTTTTATTATTGCATTAATTCGGTATTGGATTTTTTACATAACTATATAGAAATTGAAATTTCGTATAATTTATGAACTGATTCACGTTAAATTGAATGATATTGGAATTATTATCGAAGATCGGGGCATCGCAAAATATTAGCTTTGCCTAATCCGCAGCGAAATTCGCAAGATACGCTGAAAATCCTTCTGCAAACCACTCACTCGAAATCATTGACATACAGCGCGTATAGGGCCGCGATCGAATCTCCGGCAATCTCCAATCACCGCACGTACACCCAGCCGCAGCGCCGACGTTATCATTCGCAGATGCACCGACAACATTGCACCCGACTGTACACTGCACGGGAGCTGCTGCTAGCGTAAACAGCGCAAACGACGAGCCACGGGTCCATCACTGCTGTGTACCGCGCTGGGCTAATTTTCCGGGTGGAAAAGCGCCGGGCAATTTCGCGAGTCCCCTCTCCCCCCTCCTATTGCTTTTGGCATTCAGCGCCGAGATAGTTTAGAGTTGGCCGTGCCAGCCGCACGCAGACGTGCAGTCGTCGTCGCCAGAACGGTTGCATGCGCCCGCGAGAGAGTATATCTGGAGAGAAAGAGAGGGGCAGAGAGATGGGGACGAATGAAGATGTATAGATACACTGCGAGGGGAGAGAGAGAGCTGGCGCATATATACGCGCGTGCGAGACACGGAGGAAATGATCCATTGCGGGAGCGTCAGCTAAATCAGCATTCCCTTGATGCATGCGCGCGTGCTGCTCCTTTTTTCTTTCTACAGGTATGCCGCGCGAGCCGCCATAGGCGCAGTTACACGCGGTCTATGTGTGATGTAAGCCCGACTGCGGATGGATGTATATACGGGGGGGGAAGATGATATGCGCTTGAGATATCGACACGGACGCGACAGAAAACATGTGGATGTGCCTTGTGTCATAAAGCTGATAAATGCCAGTCGTTCTCGATTTAAGTCTGCTTTCGTGTTGTTTCTTGTGAGAGCTCTGTCCTGGTTATCAAGATGTTGATGGAATGCCGTAATTGCTGACTAATATACGCTGCCTTTTTTTTGTCTTTTCCCTTTCACATGTATATATTATAAGCTATTACTATAATTAATTTTTAGATTTCCGTAATTTTCGAATTCTTAATAATACAGATTATAAATCGTATAACATTTTAATCGTCAAAAAGAAGTAACAAGATGCTTTGGAGAGCGAATAAAAGAAAGAAACGAAATTACCACTCGCTGCTGAAGTTATATATAGGAAGCACGCAGTGACAGGGCACGCGGACGGATGACTATTTTACGAGACGAAGATGAAGCCGCGGCACGACGAAGCGACTGGAGTGACGCGGAAACGCCAACAAGTTTAGCGCGCGTTGACTTCCAAACAGTTTAGTGAGCTGGAAACGAGGCGCGGCGGTAATCATTGCCAGGGTCGGTTTGGAGTTAGCTGCTAAATTTCCGCCGAGCCGGCGAGCCGTATATATGTTTTAGAGGAGACCGAGCGCGCGCTCATACAGCTTAATCCAGTTTCGAGGCATTAAGGGATAACTATTGTGTTTCGTGGCCTCGCGTTACGAGCAATAAAGCAGCTTCAATTCATTCTTTGATTTCAGCCGAGTAAGTGTCTGCGCCTATTCAATTGCGCGAGATAATCTCAAACGATGCGGATTAGAGAAGTCTCTACTAATTCAATGAAAGCTATAATAAACAATTAATGCAGAGTAAAATAAGCGTGTAATATAGTGTCGTAGTGTTACATAAAAGAACACTGAACGGTACGATTTCAGTGAAATAAACATTCGGTCCCATTGATATTCAAAAATGTCAAGAATCACGCGGCGACGAATAAATAATCCCGCAACCTCGAGAACACGAGCGCACGACGTCTTGAATGATCAGCTAAACGATAACGATTTCGAGGCAGCAGGCGCAGACAATCGTGTCTGGCTGCAGCGTCGCGAGCCGAAAGAGAGCGAAAAAGCGACGGTGGAAGACAGAGAGCGCGCCAGGCGAAACGTGAAACTGGATCAGAATAGAATGACTTCCGAACGACTGCAGCTACTACTAGACTACCACTGAGCGCACACAACATTGTGCTCCTTTTCGAAGGCGATTTGGCGCGCGGCGCGCGCGCGCGAGAGGGCAAGCGGACAAAAGACACGTTGTCGCGCGGGGCACACGCGAGTCTCGAGAGACTCGGCTGCAGACTCTCCAAAGAGGACGGGTAAACAGAAGAAAAGGCCGGCTGCTGCAGACGCCGATGGGAGTAGCGAGCGACTCGCGCGCGCAGCATTCGTTCCCGTTTCGACGCGACTTATACGCCCGATCAAGTATATAGGCGACACGAGAATAGCGATGACACGAGCAAGCGGGCAGTGCTAGCGCCGGATTTTCGTCCTGCAGAGAGGGGACGAGAGAGAGCTTTTTTGACGCCGCGCGTTTGTAATATCGATTTTACGCGGCTGTTGTTGCACCCGCGCTAACGAGCTTTTGTTTTGGACAAAATCGCCGGGTAATGCGCGCGCGCGTCGCGGATTAATGTAAATCGTAACAAAGCCGTGCCCCTCCCTCCCGGCCCGCTTGTGCCCGGGGATTATGCGAGAGGGCAAATTAACGAGTGAGTGAATAGCAACTATTTTCGTTATGCGATATTTGAATCGCCCCGGGGGGGAGGGGGGCTCGACCGCACGTAGGGGGGAAATAATTGAATGTTAAAATGCGCGAAATTCGTCGAGCTCGGGCTGCGAGACACTGATAGGAAAAATTGCTGGTAAAAGAATCTCGGATTTCGCATTATGCACTCTGTAGCAGGATTATTTTTTCGTTATCGAGGGGCCCCCATCTCACTCTCCCTTTTTTGTGTAATATAGGCGGACAAATCAGCGTGCGCGTGAAATTAAGGCTTTTCCGCCAGAAATGTTTAATGGTGTGTGTGTGTGTGTGTGTGCAGGAAAATTAACTGGCTAAATAAATTGCTTTCGTTTTACGCGGAAATTATTTACTGATTTCCTCTATAGTAATACAATGAATTCCTGCCGAGTCGAACCAGTGAATGTGTGAGAATGAAAACAATTTCGCGTTAGTTATATATATTTAATTGAAATGCTCCGATAAAGAATGTTCAATTTGAACGGTAAAATTAAAGTGAAAATTAAAATTGTAAATTGTTCGACATTAAAGGATTCTCGTAAAAGTACTACATTGAATACATTTAAATATCCAATACTTAAAATTTAATTACTCAATTCCACACCACGCACGGATCGAACAATTATATAATAATAGATACGTCCAACTCGTTAATCTCGCTTTAAAAAATCTCTTGTATTTAATTCCAGTCCCGCGTACCTGCGAACATCGAAAGAAATCCGCAGGCCAAGTCCATAAATCGCGAACAAGGAAGCTGCGACCTCTCTCCCTCCCTTTCTCTATAAATCTTTCTCCCTCTCCCGCAAACATCTCGCGCACAAACATAATGCAATTCTAATGCCTGCGGCGTCGCCGTCGTTCCCCATCCAGCGCTCCGACAATAAAAAAAAACACATATACCCGCGCGAACCGAAAGAACACAACACTGCATTAAAAAAAACGAGGAACTCGTTCTCAGGCGCTGCACATTGTAGAGTCGGGTACACACACACACACACACACACACACTGAAAGCGAGGATATAAAGCGCGCGGGAGCCCGTTATGGGAGCAGCAGCCGTCGCTGCATCGCATTAACCAGCCGACCGACTGATCCTGATCCCATCTCTCACCTCGAGGCGGCCCTTTCCGCGCTCCTGGCAAATCTTTCGCTCGCGACGTGCGCGCATTATTTTAACGGCGGCTGCTGCTGCTGTTGCTCTCCTTTCGAGGCAGAATGCGCGCGAAGGCTGTCGGACGTCTGGCGATTTGTTATGTACCAAGCGCGCCTCTACGAGATGCATCGACACAAGTCGATATGTCGGGTCGAGAGGCGAACGCGCCGCGCGCGGATACATATTTATGGGGGGAGCCGAGTTGCGAGGCCGCGAGCGCAAAGCTTTTTATCGAAACGATGCTGCACGACTGACCTTGATTTGTTTCTCTATAGTAAATTCTATTAGTTTCAAGAGAAGTTTGTTTATTATCGTAAAAAATTTTATTTAGAAAATATATCATCATTAATCATTGACCTTTGCTATACTCTTACAAATTTTCTCAGGTAATCCTGAAAAACATTACGTACAATAAATTGCGCAATCCCGCCGACCCGGCGTCGTGTACCTCACTGCAGGCTTGCGCGCGGCGCGCGCACGTCCCAGGCCATCATCAATCCAGCAACACATAATAGAGAGTACAAAGCGAGATAGCGAGGTGAAATAAGACGAAAAAGGGGGAAAAACCAGCGCGTACGCAGAAGAAAAAGATAATGATAACCGCTGGGGCCTCTCGAGAACGTGCGCGCGCTCGTCCCTATACTATAACGCGAAGAGGCGCGGGGAGGACGATGACGTCGTTGTCGTCGCGCAGGCATGCGGTTATAGGTCAGGTTGCACGCGAGGAGGCGCGACGCGCGCGGGCTGAATACCGAGGGAGTCGCGCGCGTACTGTGATGGATGATTTCTCGGAAGACGCGAAGGGGGCCGGACGCGCGCAGCGCGCGAACTTTTCCACGTGTGGTGCGCGCGCGCGAGCTTTCGCGCTATAATACGAGGTGAAAAGCCCGAGGAGAGATGAAAGGCCGCAGATAGGATTGTAAATGATTGGACGTGTGCGCGTTGCGAGGTTTGTTAACCTGCCTGCGGGGGAATTGTGCGCGCGGGGCCATTGTGCGGTGGCTAGACTCTTCTCTCTCTCTCCCTGCGCGCAGCAGTCGGAGATGTATTTATGGATAGGGAATGGAAGAGAGAGGATGCGCAAGCGTGCTTTCGTGAGTTTTATTTATGACGAGGATGATTATATATTGGCTGCTGTGAGATAAATTGACATAATTTTAACTGGATTTATTATTTCCGATATTATGTTATCGCTGTTATAGCTTGACGCGCGAGCGTTACATCATTGACCGAGAACCGAGGTAAAATTTAGCTTATACAAATATGCAAATGATAAAGATAATGCATTTTAAGTGTATATAGCCGATAATTAACGTTAATCTCCGCTCAATCATTACACGAACGGGCCGGAGCAAATTTATGATATTGGCCGGGCATATATAAACGAGCCGCAATTCCGTGATAAATGACGAAAGTGTCGAAAATGTTCGTAATGACGGCGCCATTAGCATACTAATGACTATCCTCTCACGCAGTGTCTCTCGCTCCGCTTAAAAAAGTCGATCTGAATTTCAAAGCAGTCGCTACATGTCCGAAAACTCGCTGCACTACGCCAACAGTCGTCGTAATGACAACCCACGTACGAAACTCTCCTCTCCCTCCCACCTGAATTTCCGTAAACGCTGCCCGCGCCACAAGGGCACACGAGCCTCTCACGCGCGCGCCGCTCTTAATACAGTTTTGCGAGCGTGATCGTTGCGCAACCGGTCTTTCTCTCTTCGCGCACTACCGGTCCGCAGGTGCCGCGCTAATAACATTACTCGTTGCACATGGCGCGAGTCGTTCGTGCGTGCGCGAGCATTTCGAGAGTCCAGATGTCGTCGCGAGGGCACGCTATGCTCGTGCATATTCATGAGAGAACGCCCGCGGAGAACGCGAATTCCTCCGCGATCGCGAACACTCGGCGATCGGCGATCGCGTTAGCGCGTAATTCGCAGCGCTCGCGTATTGGTATGTGCACACGTGCATGCATGTGTATATATAGGCGAGCATCATCTACAGCAGAGGGCTTTCGATTACACGTAATATAGAGTACAGCACGGTCCTTCGCGCGGGGCACCGATAACGGTCTATGAGGTCGAGCCGCGTGATGAGGAGCGAGAGATAGAGAAGAAGGACACGAAGATTAAATGCCTGGCGCGCACGAAGAGTTTTTCGGGGACGGGATATATTTTCGTGCCCGAGGGCATCATCCTCTCGGTCGTGTATACGATCATGGGGTACCGTTAAAATTCGCTACACGCCGCTGCCCTACATTACAGAGCCGCGGCGGTGCGGGGCTACTTTTACC
The DNA here is from genome assembly GCA_030522985.1 of Torymus sinensis. Lineage (NCBI taxonomy): Eukaryota > Metazoa > Arthropoda > Insecta > Hymenoptera > Torymidae > Torymus > Torymus sinensis. The sequence continues at coordinate 6,620 of JAPYZP010002124.1, forward strand.
ACAAGACACGCCATTGTCCTTAGCGGGCGCGATCATCATCAATTATGGTTAAGGTTAGATCGATGCCTGGTACTATAGCTGGCGCTTCGTTACGTCCGAATGAGCTCCTCTGCATTGGAGGGCCATTGGGAAGACCCTCGACGACGACCGCATCGTCGTTGATAGAATGCGCGGAATTATAAACGTATTTGAACAAGTAGGAACATTGAATGAGGACGAAAGAGAGGTATAGATAGAGTTGAAAAAGAAACGGGTTTTCTGTCGTTCCACTCGAAAGAAAATATTTTACATTAACGAGAGCCACTTGTCGCGAAGTGGAACGAGAGAGCCGGAGGACATCGTAAACAGTCGAGATTTTCCCGCCGCTCTTTATATTTTGATACTTGCTCGGCGATCGCTGTATAAAGTAGAACTAGAGCGAGCACAGAGCGGTGCAGAAGAGAGAGAGAGAGAGAGAGAGGCAGAGAGGAAAGAGAAAGAGAGGTATAGCAGGCACAGTAAAGAATGGGATAGCGGCGAGCGGGGAACGCGAACCCGACCGACCGCCGGGGGATCAGTGGATCAAGACCTCTCGCGATCCTCTTAATTAGTTCCCCCTTTTACACGAGAATACCGCAACGAGCTCGTGGGATTTTTCGACGTTTCCTTGCCCCCCACCTTTCTCCTCTTTCTCTTACTCTTGTCTTCATTTTACCTTGTTTATTTCGCTAACTGGCCTGGACTTTCGAGACCGCGGCGCTATTTTTCGCGTCGCTATATATACGTGTAGGAAAGCGGCCGCCGCTCGCCGTTTCGTCTCGTTTAATGCGTGAATTAATTGAGAGAGCACATTTTCGCGGAGGAAAGAATTGCCAAGCAGCAGACTGTCTCTGCCGAGTTTCTCACTGTGAAATAAAGTTTCGAGGATGAGTCTTGGCCGCGCGCTGAAAATGATGTTAAGTTAAACTGCAATTAGCGAAATGTAGTGCCGTATATACACGTGAAATTGCTCCTAAAAGGAAATTATGGTAATTTTATTTTGACCATATACGAGGCAATTGAATTTATTATAAGCATTAAAATAATCATTGATAATTGTATTATTTATTCAGCGATTCATTTATGTAATGGACAGATAAACAGTTTATAATCCGATAATTTTCGAAAATCAACAGTCGATTTTGCACATGACATATGCGATCATTACGCGTTTCATTGGCTCAAAATCCATTGGCTTATTAACTTCCCCGACTTTGAATGACAATTATCAATGTTTATTTATATATTACACTCGTCATCGAATTTGTCGGCAATTTGGAAAAATGAATAAAAACATATTCATCCTCTGTCGAGCGCGTAAAATCCTCGATCGTGTTTCCATAACTCCATTTCAATCGAAATTTAACGAGACACTCCGCGATTGTTCTCGCGTGACTATTTAATCAATTTCCCGCGGCCGGCTCTCGCTCACGTTTGACTCTGACGGGCAGCTATTTGACTTGAAAGTTTCCGTACAAAAGCCCCGGCGCAGCGCGCGTAAGCGTCTGGTTCGTTGAACCGCGCTGACGTTTTTAAATATAACAGCGCGCGGGAATGAACGATAAGCGCGATACGGATTTCTCCGCCGACAAATCCTCCGAGTGTTGAATCAATATTTTCCGGCGCTGCTATTTACACTGCGCCTTTCTTGCGCAAGATAGATATATAAAGCGACATGCGCTACCGGACTTACTCAAAGGTGATTCGAGAAAGGGAAAGAGAGATATAGGCATACACGTGCACGAGACGGCTTCTTTTTTCTCGTCCGAGATTCTCACTCCTCGTGCTTGCTTAGCACTTCTTATTAACGTTCTTAGCGCCGAGGAACTTCATAATTAGAGCGAGTTCGCACTGCAGCACTAATTTAAAGTGAGTGTGTATGACTCTGTGTGTGTGTGTACGTGAAGCACAGTGGCGGCCGTCGGGCACTTGTTTGTGCAGGTGCGAGAAAAGGGCCGGCTTGTGCCCGATTCCACAAGTGCCCCCTTGTCTCTTATTGAGGATACAAATGAGCTTTTGTTTGTCGTGTGACACACGTACTTTATCACGTCGCGACAAGCGCGTCATTTAGTTTTCATCGGCCATTAGAAGCATGTTTATTATTCATAGATCGAATGATTCCTTTTATTTGCCCTGCAATGAATTCGACGACATTCCTGATAAGCCGGGGGGATAATTTGTCAGATCGGGGAGGAGAAGAAAAAAAATAGCGCGCGGCCGATTATGCGAAAATGCGACAACGTCCGGAAAAATAGGCCGGTAATAATGTCATTTGAATTTTCCCCCGCCGCCAAGTTATTGCCGCGCGCGCGCGACGCGATATGCAAATTAACGACGCTGGTAAACTAGTTCCGCCACGACGTTGTACACGCGGGGCCGGCCTTTGCGTTTTAACGTTCGGCCCGTGTCTTCTCCATAGCGCCTATATGTGTGGCGCGGTGATCGATCGAGCGGAAAACCGCGGTGCAGTTGCTCAGGCGCAATATAGGCCTGTTATGTAAGGGCGTCCGTAGCTAATAATTTAACGCCGTCGGCTTGCCTCGTGCGAGCGTGTCTTATTTTTCGTCGTAGCCAGGTAGCTAATACTTATACATTAGAGGTACATTTTTTTTTCAAAACTGCGTAACTATAGTTGGAAGCCTGTGTAAGACGATGAGAAAAAAAATACGGTTTCAATATTTCTCTCATAATTGTTATTAACGCTGAAGTATTATATTCGCATAAATTGAGGAGAGATGACGGAAAGGACGTATTATTCCGAGATATATATAACAAAGGCAATTTTTCATATAGGTTTTATTTGCAAACGATCAATCGAAACTTTATCTCGGTAATATAGCACTCGATTAGACTGGCTTCCAGCTAAAATCTTGCGCCTGCCATCGCGGTGGTCCAATTTCGACTGTCACTCTTCGTAATCCTCCCGGGGGCGTCGCTCTTAAGCGGAATCGGGCGCGCTTGCTGCACTCGTAAATTGTGCCCGCGCGCGCGCTTACGCAAGTATAAAGAGAGAGGGAAATCGCCCGATAAGAGGAATAAAGATTTCCAGGCGCGACGACTCGCGCGCATTTAATTAGTGTCAACTGGCAAAGTGTCGCGTGCTCGCGCGCAGTCGTGGCGCTCGTCAATTAGGATTCCGGAAACTCCTTGCAACGCGGCCTGAAAACTGGGACGAAAGTTGGTTCCCTCGGCATTCCGGAAGCGAGGCGCGCGCGGACAATGAGCGGACGTTGACGCGAGAACGAGAACGGGAATTCAAGCTCGCGCGAGCGATCCTCCGGAGATTTCGCGCGTGATGCAGGCGACGACGATTGTCGCGCGCGGGGGAAAAATGGAAGGCGCGAAATTGTCCGCTAGTGTTCCCAGGAGGCCGTCGTTCGTGGCCGAACGCCAGAGAGTTTGTTTAGCAGGATATATACAAAGCGAGGAATTAGCATTTCTATTTGGGATCGGTGATAAGACGCTTATCTTGCGCGAGTAGGTGGGAACAGCAGAAGGATGTTTATTGAGTTTACGGAATTGGAGTGAATGTATAATATAGCTGTTTTCTGGGGGTACTGAACTCAAACTAATTGGAATGAAAGTGAAATATTAAAGATGTATAGTTATAAAGAAAAAGAAAAACTATTTATAAATTGATATTTTTCGTGCAAAAGAATTTTTAGAATTTATAATAGCTGCAACGAAAACTCGCAGTAACGTTTGATTAATAAAATTTCGCTAACGATGTCAGTTTTAGAAAGAAATGTGCTACGATAGTCATATTTCACAATTATTTCGGCGGAACAGATTGCTACACGTACAATTTTTTAACGATCCTTCCAAAGCGACGAAAGCGCTGACAATGCTATACTGCACTTGCTATTTTATCAATTTTTTTTTCTGTCGTGATTATAAGAAACATACTATATGGTTGCAAAATAAAATACAACGATACAGGATAACATCAATACATATCCCCAATTATTTTTTATATTTCCATGTACTTCGTTACGTCTGTCAAAAATATTGTTGAACTTTTCTTTGTACCTCAAATAGTGTAACATCACGTCACGCCGAATTCGAACTAGCGAAGGTTTACCGCTGTCAAAAAAACTCGTCCCTTCTCATCCCCATACTCAGTTCACACCGAGCCGTCATACATTTTTCTGCCGCAAACGTGCCGATAATACGAAAGGAACCCCCTGCCCCCTATCCCCCTGCGCTATTGCGTTTCGCACAGCCGATCGCTCGCACGTTATTGCGCCATGGCGACCGCGAGCGCTCGTAATTGCAATATCGAAAAGGGGACGCGGGTGGCGCGCTTGTATATATATACGATCCAGCTGAAAAAAAAGAAAGAAGGAAGGGAGACGGAACTAACCTGAAGGTCCACCAGATGTTAAAGCACATTGTGTTGAGCCAGAAGAACGTTGCCAGGAAGAAGAAGTGAGCCAGGATTGCTGTAACAGAAAAAATCAGGACAGACGTTAATCAAAAGTTCTCTTCTCGGGCGGTTTCTGATTTATTGCGCCGCAAAAAAATGTTGGGACAATTCCTAGAGACATTTTTTTTTCATGGTATTTTGGATATATATTGTTCTTACTGTTGATAGTTTCGTAATAATGTAATATTATTTATAATACATAATAAATTACAAGTTCGATTCCGTGCGAAAAATCTCAAAAAAATAATTTGAGTAGTAACCACAACCCTCCTACAAAACGATCATTTATATTCAAATTGCTCGTCTCCACTTTGACACGCGCTTGATACTTGCTTTATCGAGCGACAGCGCAAACACTCCCCAAACCCATCTAGATTTAAAAATTCCCTCGAGCTAATTTACCGCGATGTAAGACCATTCATATCCTCTCACTCCCCTCCCACCGCCTTTCTTCGAAGTAACCGAAAAACTTACAGGCGTCAAATTGATTCTTACAAGTTCGGCTGTATAACGAAAGTCAATTCCAGACGGCCGCGAAAGCGAGCGAGAGCAACGCCGCGCAGTGCCGGCAGACGGCTGAGAGATTAAACTCGAAAACCGACTTAAACTCGATCGAAGGGTGTGCGCGCGTGGCCTGAGAGCGGGCTAGCTCACGAATGAGAAGGGGGCAGGGGGTGAAAAAAAGCCGCACCGCCGCCAACTTCGCGGCCTTATCAGCTGCGGGGTGAGAGCACGCGCGAGAGAGGGAAAGCCGCGGCGGCGGCGGCCTGGGCGAGAGTGCGGCTCATCTCGAATCTGCGCCTGAAACTTTCCAAATCTTCATGAATAAGCCCATGAATTTTTGAGGCTGTCTCGCGCGCTACTCCCACGTGCAGCCGCGTGCAGGCAAAACCGAACGGGAAGTCGAGGGTCAGCCGAACAAACACTCGCGCGCGCATCCGCCCCCGCTGTTTGTTGTGTGTACATCGGGGATTCCGGGTTGATTTGAATTGTCGACGAATTTGTTTACAAACTTTTCGATAATTATATAGAATTTAAGTTTACTTACAAAAAATAGAATTTTTTGAATTATAGAGAATTTAAAATAAGCAAAGTGAAAACTATTATCTTGTGTATACAAAAGGTAATACCTTATTTAATCCGCCCTTGAAATTTCCTTTGTAAAGTGAAAAGATAAGAGGATCCAATCTATATTCATCATAAAAATCCTTAATCTCACTCGACATCAACAGCCAGTCGCTGTTTACCGTCTAATCCACCGAGGAAAGCCCCACATGCATGTACGCCGTATGTCTACCCGCACCCGCGCGCGGGGCGACAACGCGCAGAGAAAAAACGCGCGACAAAAGTCGACAAGAAGAAAAAGAATAAGGAAACGCGGGGTTGCGCATTGTGGAGCGCGAAGGTCGGTATGAATTTTTGAGGGTGCCGGTTAACCGTTCGCCTTTAGAAATTTCGGACTGGCATTATACAAGCCGACGCGAGTCTCTCTCTCTGTCGCCACACCGCGTAGAGACATTAATTTCTAAGAATGCAATCTGCCCAGGAGCAGCAGCCGCGCTCGCTCCAGTATTCCTTTTTCTCGTCGCGCGAGGGGGGCGGTAAATCCTGCGTAAGACCGGACACACAAAGATGCAGGAGCGTGGAGAATAGACGAGGCGAGAGAATATAAAGGCGAGCGCGACAGAGAAGAGGAGAGAGTGACCGTTTCGAGTCATCTCTTATGTCGACGAGAGGAGAATCTTTAACGGGACGCTGACTCGCGGACAAGTATGTGACGGGTACACCTATAGGCATGCGTCGTGCGCATCACGTTATTTTTCTCCTTCTGTCTCTCCCTCTCACGAGTGAGCCAATGAGAATTTCATGAGACGCGCGCGCGCGAGCGCGTTCATCGAGGCGATGCGTTTTCTTCGCTCTCGTCTCGTTAATAACGCGCGACCGCGGGTGTGTGCACGCCGTATTTACCGTTGCGATCGAGCATGCCGGGAATAATCGAATACAGGAGGGAATTTTTCAGAATCACACGCGCGGCCTGTAGCTGTATATATATATGTACATGCCCGCGCGAATGAAATATGAATGGGGGTTTTCATTTTGGCTGCCGGCGTTATATGTACACCGCGTTGTTCGACGCGCTGAAAAGGGAAGTGAGCGCGAGTTGGCCGCGCCGAAATTCGCGCAGTGCGCGAGCGAAACTTATTATTGGAAATTTCGGTGATTAAATTTCACGGGGAATATAATGGCGAGAAAGTGAATTCGGAGATTTCTATGGGTTTTATTGGCTGTGTTTTAATTCCGCGCGAAATCCTCGAATTTACGCGATTCACTGAATTTCAATAGGACGATTAAATTTTTCGAAATCATTTGTTGTAGTCTCGAGAGTCATCTGTAATTATTTTCGCCCCAAAATTACAGTACGATCCCCATTCACCAAAAATAATTGCACACATTCTACTCTATATATCCGTATACTAAAAATCGAATACGCTAGGACTAGTTCGTGCATCATCCGCGTCTAAATAGACGCTTCGAAATCAACAAAAGAGAACTCGATCAATCGTGAAAACCGATCAATCTAGATCGGGAACGCGCGCGACTTTCAGAGCGCGGCCTTACAAAGAATTCTCGTTCTCGCGTGAAAATTCTCACTCGCGAAACCGGACGTCGTCGCAGTTTTTGCACAGCAGCTCCCGGAAATCCGGCGCAGTAGCAGGGAGTTTTCCACACTCGCGCGGACCGATTACTCTTTCTCTCTCTCCCTCGCGGCTCGCTTTTCCTATATATATACACCCAGTCGGTGTGTGCGCAGTGTGTCGCTTAATGCGAGGCGTTTATCGCGAGTTTTCCCTCCGCCGTGTACTCCGCGGCCGGAAATAATTAAATTTCCGAAACTAATTACGGCTCGTTGCAGTTATGACCGTACCACGAGCGCGCACGTTTTCGCACCCTCTTTATGGCGCTCGTTTCGCGCGTGCTTTCCTTCCTCTCCTTTCCGCCTGAATTTTTTTCCATTTGCAGGGGCCATGTGTGTATGTGTGTGTGTGCGGGGAAAACCCTTTCGCCCGACCCTTGGGGGGTGGGAGTGGGTACAACACGCGCGTGTAATCCCGGCGACGACTCGGCTCGCGCGCGACTTTCGATTTCCTGAGGCGCCGCTCGAATTGACCTTCTCTCTTGGCTTCTCGTCTCTACTATATATTTGTGTGTACACTCGGTATGTGTGTGCGTGTATATAGTGTCTCTGTGTACACGAGGACGGGTATATATATACGTGCGAACGGGTTGCGCGCGAGTACGAGCCGATGGGGTGTATTACACCCGCTCGAAATTGAAAGTCTCGCCGTGACGCCGTCGCGTTCCGGCCGAGGGGAGACTAATTTAATGCCTGTCGTTTATGAGAATTTAAGAGGACTTTCGGACTCTCTGCGCGTGCATGTGCCGACACGATGGGAGCGAGCCTTTAAATAATAAAATTTTCCTCGCGCACGCGTATGCGCGGACGTGATTGGGTGAGTAATCGGTTCGGTAAGTGAATTAGCCGGGACGAGACCTATTAATTATTTTCAAAGAGAGAGAGAGAGAGAGTTGCGCGTTATCGTTTCCTTTAATAATAGTCGAAATTGAAATCTTCAACGAACAATTAAGAAATATATCGATTTCTTTGTTAAACATTTATTAATTTAATCGCCAGCAGAACACAAAAGCCAGCCACTTTTCCAAAAACAAAAGGATTTCAAACTCGTTATGCGAAATAAATTTCAGCACTCGGGTCGGGGGGTAAAATGCAAATTAACTCACTTTTTGAAAAAACAATTACATGGTAAAAATTTAAAAAAATCTTCAGAACACAGTTAAATTTCGTGCAGCTGCACATGTTAAAGTGCCCGCTTAATGCAAACACGCGAGTAATCCGATTTCGCGCTTGTAGGTAGGTACCTACACACGCGCGTCCGACAAAGCTGCAGGCCTGCGCGCGCGCGTGTATGTGCTTTTTCGAAAATTCGCACAAAGGAAAGTAGGCCATTAAAAAGACGGCACACGTACAGGCAAAGCCCATTACGCGGGAACAAAAACGCGCTCGCGCTCGCTCTCCATAATAAATTTCCATCTCCCGCGGCCGCATCATAATATTCCTCCGCGCGCTTTTAACCTCCGCGTGCGCGAGGCGGCGGCGGCGCTTTCCTCCCCCACAGAATCAACAGACACAGAGGCAACACGGACCTTATAGCTACGCAGCGTGTATAAATCGTCCTCCTTCGCAGATCCTTTGTGGGCGCGCGCGCGCCTGCAAGCCTCGTCCGCATGCCGCACGCGTACACGCGAAGAATCGACACCGCGCGGCGTGTCGCTTTTGACTCTGCCGTCTCTCCCGCTGCTATCCGCGTTGGTGGAGTGTAGTGGTGCCTTATGTAGGAGGGTGCGCGTGGCGAGAGCGTCAGGGGCTGACGGCAGCGCTAGTTATACGCGCGTGCTCTCGCGCCGCTCGATTTGCATGGGGTTAGGAATTAGATTGCGCGCCGCGCTGCTGCTCCCTCAACCCTGCCGATTTCGCTCTCGCTGTCTCTCTCTCTTTCACAGGACAACGTTCGCGTGTATATATGTATAAAGCGTTGCCTATTCTTCCTCTCTTCGGGGGTGGCGGGAGCTTCGTCTCTGTCCCGAGGACGACGACGAACTGGCTTTGTTTCGCTTTCGTTTTGCGGCTCTCTCGGTGCCGCGGTATATACGCCGTGGCGCCGTCTTGTGTCCCTCGGTTTTAATTTAGCCGGGCGCGTTTACGTTTGGATAGCCAGATATTTGTACACGCCGTCAAGCATTCTTGCGGGGGGCGTGTGTCGCGCAAGAGGGAGAATTGCGATGAGACTGCGCACGGAGGTATACAGCTATCAGCTGGGTATAAACGCGACTGGCTATCTCGATATATGAGGAAATGTTGCTGTAAGCTGGGAGGCTTTGTTTGAACCGTGAAACGTCGTATTTAAGGACAATAAATTTCCATTGTAAGTACACAAAACTGATTGTTCTGTTAAATGGTGGTCCACTCTTTAAAAAATTATAGCCATATTATGAAGCATTTAAAGATTGATTTTGATTGGACTGCAAGAAACAGGCGCGATAATTCGCTACCTCCGCTACATTTCAATTTGTTAAATTCAATTTTTATTCTTAACTGATTAAAACTAAATAATTAAATCAAATTAGAATAAAAAGATTAATAATTTGTTCATGCTTTGAAAAATTATCTGATTTAAACTAATTAAAATGAAATTATAATGAAAAATGATATATGCATAAAACCTCAAAAACAAAATAGTATGCGCACAGCGCGTTTGTTTCTGCTAGTAATTATAATTTCTTATATAATTATTTTTGCAAATTCAAGCATTTGTTTTTTAAATTCGTAAATATCGAATTCTCAAAATCAATTATGGAAAAGAAATCACTTGTCATTGTTGAATGCATTCTATTTAACCGTACGAAATTAAAGTCTACCCAAATAAAAATTCACTTTCAAGCACCTTTTCAAAATTGAAGGCCCGCGCTTTTGTTCTTTCACGCTCTTCACGCAGCTCCACGCCACACGCCCACTCTGTCTCTCGCTTTCGTCCTCGCCTCTCTAAACAACAAATACTCATCTTCCCCCATTCTCATTGTCTAACTTTCCCTTTCGCCCTCGCAGCCTGCAGTGTCGCGCTTTATATATACGTATAGGTGTATATAATATATATAAAACGAGGCGACGAGGGTGGATTCCCAAGCTCGTCACAGCGATCGCGCGTGGGCGGCTCCTGCACTTAATGAATTACGAAAGTTTACGCGCGCGCGTGGCACACAAAGAACACACCAACCGGCCTCGCACACGTGCTCGCGATGATCGCACCCGCGATCGCCAATTAGAAGTGCATTACGACTATCTGGCTCTGTACGGCACGTATACGTATTATACCGACTCATCGCTATAAATATCGATTAAGGGACACGAGGGCGAGGAGCGTTTATTAGGTTTTTAATTCGGGGGAGTGCCCGGTAATGCGGAATTATACGGCCCTGAAACGGGCGAATATTGAATTTATAATCGCGACGATAAATCTGGGTTAACGCGGTTAGCCCGTTCGCGTTATTGAATCGGATGAGGAGGTCTTCGGAGATAGTCGGGTAATATGGATTACAATCGTTTTAATTTTTGCTAATGGCAATGAATAAATTACCATACTAGCGAAATGTGGAACAGATTTTAATTCATTCTTTACCTATACTTGATAATGTACAGCTGTAATTATGCGTTATTAATGTTTAACTTAAAATCATTTCAAAATGGTAACCTTAATTTTTACATTAATATCATTTCAAAATTATAATGTTAATTTTCACATTAAAATCATTTCAAAATTGCAACGTTAATTTTTACATTAAAATCATTTAAAAATTGCAACGTTAAATTTTCGGGCATACACAGAATATATAATATAAAATATATTTTGCGCAAAATTCATCAAAAAAATATGACGAACAAAAAGCATCGAACTGATTTAAATGCTCCTCGCGATTTCGCAATCAATCGCCACCGAAAAACACGGCCGCTAAAGATGTCGAGCATTTCGATATATATATATATACACACACGAAAAAAGGTAAACTCGACAAAATTCGATAAAGCCAGCGCTCGTATATGCCATTGCACAACACCCACCCACCAGACGGACACGCACGTGCGGAATGCAATGTAGCAGAAGAACGGCCGAGTCAACGACCACAGCACGGCCTATAGGTACTCGCACGCGCGCGCACGAAAATGTTTACCTAACAGCGCACTCGAAATTAATGCTCGACAAATCTCTGCAGACGCATTGGGCCACACCGAAAACCGAGAGGCACACTTGCACGCGCGCGTGGCCCACGGGAGAGTAGTATAGCAGCCTCGATTCTATTTCCACTGTTGTTTCATTTGCGCGACGAGTGCTCGCACGCTCGTTGGGGTATTACTCGCAGCGCGCTGCCGCTCGCGCCGAGACCGAAAATAACATCTCGGTCAGTGTTCGAGATGCGAGAGCGCGCGCGGCTTTCCCACTGCGTGATGCACCCATACACACGCGCGTTGCAGTACGTGTCGCGCAGAAATACATCCGACCGCGAGAGCGGCGACGTGTCGATTTTATGCTGCGAATGTAGTGGTGTGCGAGAGCTTACTATTAAGGTTTGTTTGGGGGGGCTCTGCGCGCGCGTGGGGAAATACATATACAAGCGGCCGGGGGTAAACAGGATTGGCTTTGGAATTTTGATATATTGCCCCGCGCGAATTTACGAGAGTTGGCGATTTATGTGTGCCTGCGCCGATGAGGGTAATTGATAGAGGCGCCGCTCTCTCGTAGTTCGTTATTCGTTTTGCTGCTTTGATGGGACCTTGTACAAATACCGAGTTATTTGTGTATCAAACTTAACGCAACAATATAACGCCTCTGATGGCCCGTATAAGTCCGCGTTCAATGCTATTTTCTGTTTGCTTTCGATTATAGAAAGCTAATAAATTGTTTTATATGCGCAAATATATTAGTATTTAACGGTGCGGTCCGTTTGAGCCAAACGTATGTGTACACGCTGAATTCGATTAATTTAACTTGTTAAATTTCTCTGTAGTGCGTAGAGTTACGAGCTCTCGCGAAAATTACAGGAGTATCTATAACTATAATCATTATCAATTGAATCGAACATCTAAATAACAGTTGTATAAATTAATATATTTGAAAGCGTATTTAAACGTATATTATTATGTAAATGCATCGAGTGATCTGGAACATATATACAGTTCAGTCGAATTTTCGAAATAAAATCATATTAATCACATTAAATGTATTCACAGTTCATTATTGTATATAGAGCAACAATTAAGAACAAGTACCATTACAACCCGCGAAACGCTTCAATTATTTCTAGATTACGTAAAGAGATTCATGGATTCGTGACTATTTTCAAGTTAACTGCATCGAATGCCAGCGTGCGACTATATATTTCTCCCATTCTCCCTCCCTCCTCACGGCGAAACTTCCGAACTACAACTTGGAACTCGCGGCTCCTGGACGATTGTTTCTATAATAATTCATTGAGAACCTCAAACATTAATCGTTAAACTTTAACGTGCGCGCGATGCCTACTGTGTTCGCGCGGCCAAAACTTTCCTCCTCCACTTTTCATCCCCGCGCGGCGCGGCGCCGACAACGCGCCTTCATTCACGCTTCGCGCGCTATACGGCGCCGTTTAGTCCAGATTTAAGTCGGCCCTCGTGGCGGCGCGCTCTGCACGCTCGATAAAATCCAATATACACTGGCGGGCCAACGGCAATATCACGCCAAATCTCGAGCCCGTGCATGCGCATACACATATACAGCGGACAATAGCAGCCAGGTTTTTGGGGCCGGCGCGCTTCTCATTTGCATTTTACGCAGCCGCGAGAGGGGAAGTATCGCGGGCATATAACTTTTATTTATTTGCCAACGAGCAATTGTACGCGTCGCGCATAGCGCGGCTGCGGCCGATTACGCGCGGCTCTTGCGGCCGGTTAATCGCGCGCCCGGCCGAAACTTGTTGTCGATGATACTTGCCCGGTTATTGCTGCCCTACTTCATCTGTTCTTTAATAACCTGCGCGCGTATAGCGAGCCGCGGTATAGTGCGCGCGGCTGTTTAACTATTTCATTTGGAGAATAATGCCCGCGGCCGCGGGTATATGACTACCCCGCTCGTGGCAGTGGGGAATTCCGCACGTGCAGTTGCGCTATACGCGTGCTTTCTAATTAAAGTAGTGTAACGAAGTTACGCAACTGAACGTACGGTGGGGCCTATAGTTGAATCTTTATTATGGCTTGTAAATACATTAATTTCCCGTAGTAGTAGTTGTATGGATTATTTAATCATGGCTCGTAATGTGTACATTTTAAGTTCAAGAATTATTCATACCATTAAAACTCCGACTTTTTTACTTAATTCGCAGTGCCAGTAAATACCCCATATTAAATTATTTTTACTTAGAAACTAAGAAATTCGTGAATTTTCCCTCGCGAGATAAAACTTTTGAGGAAGAAAAACGTGGTTTATACAAAAAGAATTAATACTTTAAGACCACTATTTCATACTTAAAGAAACTCGCCGGGAACCCTCTTAATATAACTCATTTGAATAACACCATTAAAATTGCAAAAGATTCATAAGTAGTTAAAGCCCGTCCTCCCCTCTCTCTCTCCTCGCTTTTTCGCGTGAAACCTCGCGCGGCTCTCTCATTCAACTTGCCGAGGTGCGCGCCTCTGTGCGCCCGTGAAACCAAACTTGCGGCGCACTTGAAAAAACAAAAAGCAGCGACCCATGGTCGAATGAATTTCCGCCGAGAGCCGGGGGAGCGAGGCCAATAAAAAGGTGTCGTTAAAAAAGCCGCGACTGGCATGCCTCAACGAAGAGGCAGATATACACGAGCGCACGTTATAAAATCGCCGAATTACCATAAGAATGAAGGAGCAGTCGAACGTCGTTAAACTTTTCGCGCTCTTTCCGTAGCCCGGCGACGACTATCGCAGTAAAAGTCGTCGCAGGATGCGCACTAACGAGTGCGTGTACCCGTATTCCGTGCGTATATGGCATTTAAAGGACGCGACTACACGCAAATTTTCGCTCGCGAGCATAATGAGCGCGCGGGACTGTCAGGGTGTGGATCGGCCTCGAAGATCTGCGGCGACGCCCGTAAAACGTCCAGCACGTCCTGCGCTCGTCGCGCGCGCTGTGTATGCAAATACTACGCGGCCGCGGCAGCTATATATGTGCCACATGCACTCGCCGTATAGAAGTTGACGCGCGCGGTAATGGCGGCAGCGAAGGGCCCGAGAGCCAACCGACGCGAACTGGACTTTAAAATCGAGAGGAATAGGGTTTATATGAGCGCGAGCACATCGGGCGAACGACGCAAACAGCGGGAAAGAGGAGAGAGATATGGGTTACGCTGTTTGATGGGCGCGCCGTCGCGAATGTGTGGCTAACTCTCGGCGGAGGTGGAAAAAGTGCACGCGCGGGAATTTAACGAGAGAGGGAGAGAAGAGTGTAGCGTGCGGGGATGGATTTCGGAACCGGTTTTTCC
>JAPYZP010002125.1:0-14282 GCA_030522985.1 Torymus sinensis
AAACTTTCGTCAGCCTATATCTCATATGCCGTCTCAATAGCCTCAAGCACAATCCGAGCGAAGGGTTTCGGTTCCTCGCCGCCGAAAAATCCGCGAAATAAAGTACCTTTTTTTTTAAATTACTCCCGAAAAATTCGGACCCACGGGGATTCGATCCCGCACCTCCCCTGGGCGATGTTTCCTTCCGAAGGCAAAAGCGCGTCTTTCTTCTCCTGCTCGCTGTTCTTTCGCGATAGAAAAGTAAGTCCAAACCCATATTTGTTCTCTTTAAGCTGTATAATATTCCATCCAAAATTAAGTTACTTTCTTCCCCACCTCTCTTATATACCAATCAGACCCATGAAACTTCCGGATAACCGCGCCAAGCTAACTTCATCAGTCCCTTCCACCCCTCGATCGCCCAGCTCCAATTCCCTACGCAATCGCCCTCGCCAATTAATTCCCGTACTCCCAAAGAATCGGCAGCCGAAATTAGCGACGCGCGTGTTGTGCTGCTGGCACTATAATCGCGCGTCGCCACTATATACCTATAGATATGTACGAGGCGCGAGGCGTAGTGACGTCAATGCAATGGGGTGGCAGCTGACGTCAATAGCTTGTCTCTCTCTCTCCCTTTTCGACGAACGGATGTTATGTGTTATATATATATATATACACATCGCGGCGGTGGCGGCAGGAGTGCAGCCACGGCAACTTGTTGCATCGCAGGAGCGGCCCGGCCGACTGTTGCTGATATGCCGTGGCTAGCAGGTGCATTATAGTGCACCAGAACCTCAAGAGTGACGTTGTGAGCGTCGGGTTGTTCATTTTTTCTTTGCATATAGGTGGAGGATGAATGGGAGAAGGTGCGAAGTGTGGAAGGTCGGAAAAATGTTGAAAACGTTTATTGATTTTTCGGGGATTTGGGTGGCAGCGAAGCGTGCACGAGGAATCGATCAGGGGAGGATGGGGTATAGGGGTTGTCGAAGTGTCGTTGGAAAGTTTCTGGAACGACGTGTTAACGACATGTTGATCGAGAGGAAGGAAAATGTGTGGAGGTCTTGGAATTTTTGAAATTATAGGGGTATAACAATGTCATCTACATATTGTCACTTGTATGTTTGAGACAAACCAAATCTTATTTCACACTGTTGCTAACCCACCCACACGTATATGCAATGTAGCTATAGTATATGGATGGGATATAGACAAGTATTTTTGGACGAGTTCGCTTGGTCTATAGTATAATATATATGGGATATAGTCAAACTGTCCGATGTTAATTGTCGTTTGTCACGCTACTGTTACAACACGTCCAGGAATATATAGAAGAGAACAATTATCCGATGTTTATCGCCAAAAACACTTATCAACTAAGAGGATGACGCTAAATATCTGTCGGAACTCGTCGCTAAAAAAAACTGGAAAAACCGACAACCTGTCTTGTCGCAAAAAAAAAGTGAAAAACAAAAGAAAAATAACAAACCAAACCAACCACCGATATGAAAGTTCTTCCAAATAGCCATCTTCACTATGCCCAAAATTCACTAGATCAACCACCGTGAAAAAAGTAAACGACCACCCCAAGAGAAAAAAAAAAGAAAAATCTAAAGAACAAAGAACTGGTCTGCCACGCACCTTTACTGCTGTGTCGTCGGCTGCCTCGGCGCGTCGACGGATACGCCACGTAGAACGTTATCGAACACTATACACCCTCCTTCTCTTCTTCTCCTCCTATAGCTCTCTCTCTCTCGCGTATATGAAGCGTCTGCTGCTGCTGCTCGGGCTGCTGGTGTATCTGCACGTCCTTCCTCGCGGACGTTCCAGGCCGTAATGGCAACGGCGCCGTGACGACTCTCCGTCGACGCCTGCGACTGCGGCGGCGCTTTCTCTCTATCCCCCACTCTTGCCGCCCACGCGCTGACGCCACTCTCCATTCTTGGGGGCGCGAGCAGAGAGCGAGGGGAAGGCCGAGAGAGGAGTTCGAGGAGCGTTCGCGGAAAAATCGCGTAGTAAACAGAGAGAGGGAGGGAGGGAGGGAGGGGTGGGGAGGAAGGAAGAAAGGAGTTTAATTGATGAACGAGGGGTTATGACGTAAGAGCGATCCGTGTATATATCTATGTGTGTGAGCGCGCGCGTGTGTCTGTTTTTTTTGCTCTCTGGATGATGTAGCGAGGGGTGAAGGTTAACGCGCGGCTGCCTCCGGTTCCGGATTATTTTCGGAGCCGCGAGTTGAATGGGCGAGATGGAAATAGAAGGGTATGGAAGGGTGGCGCTGGTGATAAGGCGTGGTTGTAGTTAATAACTACAGAGATCTGTGTGATCTGAGTGTAGGACTGCTGACGTCTGCCCGTATTTCGGGTACTAATTTTTCGTGTGCTTCTCGATGGAAAGGGGTAGTTTTGTTTTACACTTTTTCGCATACACGTGCGGTAACACGATACCGGTAAATATTCTTATCGACAGTTATCAAGGTCTCTGTTTCCATACCCATAAATACAAAAACACTTTCAGATATCACGTACGTATATGATAAATTCGCTTCGAAATACCATATAATCCTGTACCTCTACGCTTTTTTTTTCTTCTACAAAATGATAAAAATAAAAATTTATCAATAAAAATCTATTATGCACACACGAACCGAAAAAAAATCAAATTCCAACCCCTCGTTCATCCCTCTCTTCGTATATTAAAAATGCAGTCCCCGACATGCGATCTCGCTTCGTATCCACCCGGAATCGACTGATCCTCTCGCAGCCTCAGGCATGGCTTATTTACTCCACACCGACGTGACGCTGGATTTGTACTTTTTTCGCTTCAATAATGTATATATAGGGCTCTCGTTCTCACGGGTTCAATATTGGTATAGGCAGTATATATAGGGCCGTGGGTATGGGATTCCTATGATGTCAGGTATGTGTGTGTCTGTGTGTGTAATTTTGGACGCTGGTCGAAGGATTCAAAAGAAATACTGTGTACGCATGATATGTTTCTAATTCCGTCATACAATTTACAATTTGAACCGAAGCTTGTTCTCTGCTCAAAAGGGTTACATATAAAAAAGAGATACATTAGTTTTATATGTAAAATAATTACAAATTCCAGTAAAAAACAAAGTGTCACAAACACATTTTCAAATGTACACATTTTTTTTGTGTTCTTCGTGATATCGGAAAGAAGAAACCGTCTCCATCAAGTGTCTTTTCAAAAAAAATAAATTTTTAACATTTTTCTTATATATACATTTATATAGCAGAAGAAATCAGAAACAGTTTTTCCAAATTTGAGTTGTAACTTTTCTTAGCGTTCGGTTGAGTTAGAACCTTTTTAAGCGATCCATTGAGTTAGAACCTTTCTTAGCGAAAAATTGAGGTAGAAATTGTCTTTGTCGAGATTTTGATTTAGGTTTATTGTTTTTACTGGACGGTACTCATGTAAACACAACTGCGGAGTCAGGTAAAATCTACTTGAGAGTTCAGTAAAACAAGTTCCATTTCGCGATGTCCCGACCGCGACCTCGAGACGTAAACAAACGTTTCTACTGATGACTCTAGTAAACTTTAACATGAGAAGCTAATGTTGATTCAACTGAATCTCGTTTACTGAACTAGCACAAGTTAGAGTTACGGGAGAGCGTAGGTAGTAGGAACAACGTTTTTTTTCTCCGTGAATTGCTCATATGTGTATTTTATCTCTGTGCGTGGATTCCAAATGAGCAATTAAGGTTGAATTGGCTATATCACTTAAGCTTAAAGCGACAACGCCTGCGTTACTTTTTATATGCTCGTTCTCGCGTCTCCCATCTTCCTGATTAACCATAGGTGGGAATCGGCTGCACCTGGAACTTCAGTATTCCATTCTTGGTTGAAAAGAACTGATAATAAACCCAGGTTAAAAGGGTGCAGAAACCTAATGTGTGCAGTTTTTGCTCCCAAATCTACAATTTTTCATTAGTTTTTATCTTTTCAATCGGGTAGGTGTCGTAGTTTAGGTCGCTTCGGCTGATTTGGCTGATCCGGTTTCCTTGCACCATAAGTATTGCCAATATGGTTCTAGGACCATGGACGAAATATGGCTCATAGATGATCCATATCGCCAATATGCTTCCGTACATATTTCACCAATACATTGCTTATGGTGGACTTTTGGGGACTTCCATGTATATATAATGTAGTTAACACGTGGGTAAATAGCAACCGTGTGGGTATCTAGGGAAGTATGGAACATTGGGGTAGGACCAATGTTTCTCTTATATCCAATACAATGTATTGGTGAAATATGTACGGGAGCACATTGGCGATATTTATCCCATATATGAGCAATACTATGGCTCATCTATGAGCCATATTTCGTCCATGGTCCTAGCAATATATTGTCAATACTTAAAAGTTTTACGCTGGATGCTGATTTACAGCTTTATTTATACGACCAAACTCGTGTGTGGCCTAAAAAAAGAAGAAAAAAAAAATGAGAATCGAATACAATTTGCAGATATGGCACTATTCTGAATCAAGTTAAAACCCCATTAGAACATTTGATTTTTGAAAATCGGAATAATTCAGGAAATTTCGTCCAGTTTTTGCTTTTGAGGAGCGGAGAGAAGCCCGAAAGCTCCCGAATAGCGTGTAGTGGGAACGCTGCACGGGGAGTGGGGAAAGCACGCGACGCGCGCACGGGTTTCGGTCGAGTCAACGATCACGTGGAAGGTACAGGTGATCATAGTTGTGAGCTCGTGAGAGGCTTCATAGGGCGGTGTAGATTTAATAAATTGTGTGAAAGGGATAGGAATAGGATTAAGGGATTCGTGTGAATAAAACATTTTCCCGGGTCCATGGCAGGGTCTATTCGCATGACAAGCCCAGCGGGCAAACCGGGAACGAAACGCATCGGGAGTTTCAAGCATTCTCTATGATGCATAGGAAGGAAGCGGAATCGAGAGAATGTTCTCCGAGAATATTTAAGGACACGAGAGTTTGGGAGATTTGCTTTGATAGTTCGAATGTAATCCCGGTTAGAGCCGTGACGAACTTATTAAATAAAAAAATAATAAATAAGGTTTGATAATTAATTATTAAATTAGTGGATCATATTTAGCCAATACATCCTTAAAGTGTTGTTAATGGAGCTACTTTGCAGTTGTTTTTATGAAAATAGATATTTTTGTGGATAATATGAGGAATGATGATGAAAATTTAGTTTTAGATAAATTATATTTGTTTGGAGCCGAACTTGTGAGACTGTAAGGCCGGGGTAATAGCGCAATCGAAACTTTGCCGATACCTACTTGAATGCTTTTGAAATTGGATTGGCCTACGGGATTGCGACTTGTGTTTATGCAGGCGAAGTACTTAGTTCAGAATTTGATAGGGTACTCTAGGGTAGTAACTTCTACGCTTTGTTTTCTCTATTGATTAGTATTTGCTACTTCGATTTAGGAATTTTTCCCTGTAACTGAATATCCATCTTGTCTATATAAAAAGACTAAAATCAACTGTGATTGCGGTCCCTGTAATAATATTTAACAAATGTTACATTCACGCGCTTAATATTAGAACACTCATCTACTACGCCTCATACGATGAAAACCGCGGGATAAAAGGTAAAACAGAGGAAACCACTAAAGATAAAGGACATCTGCTTTAAATTGCAACTCTAATGGGAACGGCGATAAAGCCACCGAGTCGAATAAATATCGGGGAAAGCAAAGAGTTTCAGGGGTATGAGGGCACGAGGGGAAAATTAAAATTAAAAAGAAGCGAAACAGCGAGAGGTAGAAAAGGATAAGCACGGTGTAGGGTCAGAGCTTAAACAAAGAGACAAATAGAATGGGTGGCGGAAAATATAAGAGCGACTACGGCGTAAAGTGAGGAAAACATTGTGGAATTTAAAGGTAATAGTCGAGGGGAAAGTAGTGGTCACAGGCGATATGCGGGCAAAGAAATTAGTGTTTCAACATACGAGCGCGAATGAAAGATTCTTCTGAAACGCAGTTTTCCCAGTCGTTACAAAACAATTACATCGTAAAACTTGTTCGCTGCATTCTCAGAATCCAAAGTCTTTTATTCATTATTCCGATAAGCACCTCCCACTAATTAACCCTAAACGAGCATAAACCGAGAACTTTTTCCATGAACTCAGTTTACTATAAATATCTCCCCTCGCAGCGGTCATGTTATATGCGACACCTCAGAATTTAAATCCTCCCTTTTAATTACCACACGACCGCTTTCTCTCGAGTGTATACAGCGGCCGCGCAGGGGAGGATATAAGCGGCCGGCATTATATCGGGCGAATCTATCACGTTTCGGCGAGTCAATTGCGCAACTCCGCGCGACTGAAAGTCTCAGCAAAAGACCAGAGCGATAGTGGAGCGCTGACTTATTTTGTGTAAGGGCGCGAATAGGGTAGTTTTTTAACGAGTTGCGTCGGTCAAAACGGAACACCGCATATTCTTGAATATTAAAATAGATGGCGATGAAAAAGAAAATAACAATATCCTTGACTATATGCTAGTGTGAATTGGGCATCCACACCGATCAGGTTAAAAAAATAGAAGAAATTTTTTTTTGAGCAACGATTCTTACGTTTTCATTAACGTAAGTAAACGTGTTTATTTTGGTTTTTAGATGCGCGCAATTTACTTCAAACTTTTGTAGGGATATTTTATTTACATTTAAAGAATTCATTGTTAAAATTGAGTTATTCCTTATAATACATAATTATTTTTAATAATAAACGTTAAGTATTAATGCCGAGCAGAATGGCACACTTCGCTTATTTTGCGCATATTTTTGCGCTTCTATTACATAATAAATTCAATTTTTGCACAGAATGGTAGGCAAATGCGAGAGAAGCTGATCGTGGCAGTTGGAGTCAAGTGTTACTTGTAAAGGCGACTGAAGACCTAAACAAACAGAGGGATTGTTATTTATTCATAAATATTATTCATTATTACCATTGTTTACAGTGGGCTCATGAAAGCTGCACGCGATTTAAAGGCTTTTATTACGTTATTTGTATGACTCCAACAGAAATTAAAAAGGTGTTCCATCTTGCGGCTAATTTTTCGAGCGATTAAAACCTTCGTTTTTGTTGTTATGCAAACTTTATTTATCTTATTTTTGCTGGGTATGTTTTTATATTCTTTTTTTTTATTATAAAACCTTGAAAAATATACATTTTTTTTTACAAAAGTTCAAATATTTTTATTGTTCATTAACTTCCCGGGTCTCCCGTATACATTGTTTGTGAAGTTGCGAGATGAGAACATTCTGCATGAAATTGATATGTTATTGTAGCACTGCAGCCTTTCATCGCTGTTGTTATACTACTTCAAGCCTCGAAGTTGGGACGGCGCTATAAATGAGGCTGATAAACGTTGAAGTCGCAGTGTTGTTTAGTTGTTTTTAGTTTTCCTACGATGGTAAAGTTGTTTTTTAAGATAAATGTTAAATTAAAAAATTAATACTTTAACATCGCGCTTTTTAAAGCTCTTTATCCAATTAGGTGTAGTTGTATAAAAGTCAAGGAGATATACCGCTGTTTAATCTTACGATATTCGAAATTCGCCTCGTAAAACTTCATAAACGTGCGTATATATCTGCGCGCATGCTAAGCGTCTGGCTAAAGCCAGAACTTTACTACTTGGATATATTAAGAGTATACTTGGATACTATTTGAACTTTTACTGCGGTATCTCTAGTTGCTTTAAGCTGTAAAATTAGAATGGGGCTCATTCTTATGTATTTTCGCACTTAAAAAAATATTTATTTTATTCTCTAACATTTATAATATTCGAAACGCTAAATTTTCGTCTGTTAAATTTATCTTACTTATGGTCAGAATTTCCTCTTTCCAATTATAATAGTAATTTCTATTACATTTATAACCAACAAAAAGCTTATCATTCCCAATTCCATAGACCCTCTTCCCTAATTCATTACCGCTAAACAATCATCTCCTCCGTACACGCCGCGTTATCCTTCTGCGCGTGATCAATAAAAAACCGCTGCTGACCGCTTTAGTAAAGTACTTTCTCAAAAAAATTTGTTAAATTACATCAATTTTTTTCTTTTTTTTTATGTATATTTAAATATAAAACTGCAATCTTTGTGCAAACTTAATTTTGCATGAATATTGTAAACTTAAGAAAAATAGCCTAAGTTCAAACATAGTATATTTAAAAAAAAATGCATAAATCATCGAAATTTCGAAGTCCAAAAATTGCATCGTTACAAAGCTTTCTCCTTGAGACAGAGAAAAAACAGCGAAAAAAAGAATCATTGGCCGTTTCCAGCTGACCCTTCTGGGCATTCATTTCCACTGAGGAATTCATTCGCTCGCCTCGCAAGTGCGCGAATACAATGTGAAGAGTCGGAAAAAAGAGTCAGCACACACACACACACACACACACACACACACACATACACACACAGCTACATTAGCCGAGCGAACGATGCTAAAAGCTGCCGCCATCGCCGACAACGACGACGACGACTGACGGAAAGAATGAACGGAGACTGACAATGAGATAGAGCACGCAGCGTTGACGGCCCACGCGTCTCTTTCTTCTCTCTTTTCGGCGCGTCGATAGGCCACGAACGCGTCTGCCTTTCCTCGCAGCTGTCGCCAAAGAGCTTGATAATACGGTTCAACTAGTTTAGGTATACATGTACAAGTATATGAGCAATTCTTCGGAAAATATAAAAAAAGCTTGGTGCAAAAATTTAAAAAAAATTATTTGAGGTGCACAGCTACCGGACCAGGATTTTAGGTTCTTTGAACCGTTTTGAATCTACGAAAAATGGGGAACATGGTCAATTGGGTGGCAAGGTTTTTTGTGGGCAATAACTTAAAATTTTTCTTTTCATGAACCTCGGGTTTGAAAATACGTTTTTTTTTTGGCTTATAAATTGAGGAAAATTATAGGTTCGAATAAAAATTTTAACATGATTGAATTCATGCGAATATCGGTGCTGACACAAATGAAGAATCTCTTTGCATTTTTTTGTTTCAGATACTCAGGGGGTCGGAATCACCTACGCCAGCTGAGCAAATATTTTTTTGATCAGTGTAGTGAAAACATCTTTGCAAATAATTAATAAATAAATATTTTTCAATAATAAAAATAGTACATTGTGCAACTAGGGGAGAAAGTTGAGCTAGGGGAGTGAATTGTTCCCTTGTTACACATCGTACTTTTTTTAATAAGTGCAGGAATAGGATCTTTTTTTGCATGAAAAGTGGATGGGAGTTCGGGTATATCGAGTCGTCATAACGGGAGACTAATTACTTTTTTATACCGCAAGCACGATTTTCGCGTTTTTCGATTATATAATATAATATACATAATTAAATATAATATATGATTGTTGTTTTTTTTTAATATAATCAAAAGGAACGTATGTTCAAAGTTATTTAAATGTTTCTTATTTTATTTACTTTTCCCTAAATATGTCCGCTTTGCCTAGGTTTCCACTGTAGTAAAAACCTAAAAAAGAGTTCAATTAAAATTTTTAAAGACCCACAAAGACTAGTTTTTTCGGTCTTTAAGGTAGGTGTAACCCCTTTTAAAACATACCTTTCGACACTTTTCGACTTATTACTTTCGGACGGTAAATAATCATATCAAAGTTCTGATTTTGAGGTTTGAGGGTATTAAGTACTATTTAGACGTCGTATAATTCAACTTTTTGTCATATCATTTATGTTTATTTAATTATTTCTAAATTGGATTTATTCCTTTTTTGTTTGATTTTCAGAGTAAATTAAATGTCATGCTTATCAATTTTTTCGTGTAATAATAGGCCGATCCTTAAAAAAATGTTAAATGATAAATGTAGGAAAGTTTCAAACGATGTATATATTCATAAGGCTAGATAAACAATTATTAGTATTTAATTTCTTTCATTAAAAAAGTAATTGCATCAATTTTTTTTGTTTGAATGATCAAAATAAAAGTTATTTAAAAAAAAGCAAAAAAATGTGTTTTTTTTCAACTTTTAACTATAAATGGTTGAACGTTTATCCCAGAAATCTCCTAGGAAAATTTGAAATAATAAGATAAAACTAGAGAAAACCAGCTTTCATTTGCTTTTTTAAAATTTTTAATATGTTGTTTCCTTTAAAAGAGCTAACCGCTAAAAGTAAAAACAACCAATTATACATCTCTGTTATTCGTTGATTTTTGCCTTTTTCAAACTGGTCTCTTGTTAGACGGATTTTTGAGATAGCATGTTTTTGAATCGTGATCCGAGGCAGAATATTCTAGAATTGACAATGAAAACAAAAAATTAAAGGTGCATCGAATTAGAATTATATTAAACTGAATTTGAATTAGCATTTTATTGAAAGCTTTGATGAGATAGAATCATATTGAATGCATTTTTTAAATAGCATTGTATTGAATGCTTTTTTGAAATAGAGTCATATCGACTTGCTGCCGTCTGAGATAGCATCTCATGGTTAGAAGGCGTCGATACGTACACGATATTTATCAACATTGAGTTTTGAAGTTACGTCACTATAGAGCCTTACGCGTGCGCGGTAATATTGGGAAAGTTACGACGCGCGATTTTGCGCTCTCGAGTTCGGCACATGGGCGGCCGTGTGCGTGTTTTTATCCCCCCGAGGATGCGGATGTGACGAGAAGCTCTGATGGGTTGTCCAAGTTAATTGCAGTGCCACGCCGGTGGAGAATATTTCAAAGAGAGAGTTAAACGAATTGCCACGAGGTTATTTCGCGCTATGATCTATGGAAGTTGCAGAATAGTTTGGGCTCTGGGGTGCATCTCTCGTTGCATTATATTGCTTAATAAGTATATGGAACACCGATTATTTATTACTTACTGCATTGCTGCGTCAATCTTGCTTCACGATATTAATTGAGTCGCGTATTAACATTTTATAGCAAATTTGTAAAACATCACTTATAATGTAAATGCGCGTCATTAATATGTAAAAATATTAAAAGTACACGAAGTTATTTTTAATGGATATTATTCCGTATTAAATTTTACGCGCCATTAATAACAACTTGATTTAAATATCAATCTGTTACCCAAAAAAGTTATATGAAAACAACTTTAAAATGACAGTATAAAAAGACAATTATAAAAATATTTCCGGAAACCGTATACAAATGCGCTTGCTCAATATACCTTTCTGTTACGTTTATACTTTAGGATCACATATTTCTTGCGTTCTACAGCTCATAATATACCTATGGCTTTTACCGCGGATACCCGTAGAAATTTATATTTTTGTCGTGGAAGTGTATTTTACGCGTTTGCAAGCACGAGAAGAACAGCTGCATTTTGAAAATGGATTGAGCAGTAAATTTAGTGGATCATTTCAGCCACGTGCAAAAACTTTGCCATATTGTAGTTGTTCGCAGATCATAAATCCATAAAAAATGGTGTCTATAGTATGCGCCACATGTTACGGTGGCTTCGGCGAGTTTTTATAAAGAGACCAACATTTCTGGAACTTTTCCAAAACATTCTTTGATCATTAAACTTTTCATTTATGTCAAGAAAATGCAAGGTCAACGACCAAATTTTAAAGAAAACTAGGTTTATATAATGTTTCTTTCAACATGTAACCTATAAGGAAAAGACATTCATTTTGCATTTATTTCATTATAAATAAATAGTCTTTATATAACAGGATATAATGTTAAAGATTTTTTAATGGAGATTCCAATGCTCTCATCATA
The DNA here is from genome assembly GCA_030522985.1 of Torymus sinensis. Classification (NCBI taxonomy): domain Eukaryota; kingdom Metazoa; phylum Arthropoda; class Insecta; order Hymenoptera; family Torymidae; genus Torymus; species Torymus sinensis. Next base: position 11,699 of record JAPYZP010002125.1, read on the forward strand.
AATATCAGTAAACGACTTAATTAAACAGATATTAGCGATAAACCTTGTGAACGTGCTTTGCGCATGCGCACTAGGAACAGACAAACCTTTCAGATAAGTAATAAGAATGGCGATATTTTTCATTTTTTAATAAAACTGGGACTTTTTAAAACTTGCTGAAGTAGTTTGGAGGTAATTATCAAGATTGAAATTTCAAAAATCGAAAGAAGGATCCCACTGGGGCCCCGACTTGATATGGCACCACGCGCCGCGAAACCACCTCACGAAAAAAACCATTTGCATAATATTTACAATGTTAAAGATGATGATCCACAAAAAATTCATAAAGCCTACGCGAAATCATTCTTTCCAAGTTAATTCCTTTCATTAGATATTTTTTTTGTATACAAGGTCAAAGCAAAGCAATAAATAATATCCGTATGAATATAAATACATCACATTAAATCAATACATTCGTTCGACATCACGCCCACTTTATGAGACACGTAGCATCAGTATATTCCGTGTTTCGTATACACGACATTCCATAAAATACGAACCAACATACAGTACGATTCCATTACACCGAAATAGTTGTACAAACGTCATCGCGCACACGTAGCTATATACCATTTACTCGATATCCCTGTAACAACCTCACCACGAAATTCCCAAAGCCATCTCACAGAAATTTCGACCGAATTCCTCCAATAAATAACCCCAAACCACCAAGTCTTCCTCAATAGAAAAAAAGGAAGAATAGAAAACAACGTCGCGCGTAAACGTCGCCTCGATAGGGTTTCCCGTCCTTGGCCAGTCGCGACAATGTCGCAGCGCATCACGCCAAATTGAAGTGGCTCAACCACTCGCGGCAGGCACCTAACCCAATTTCCGTACTGCGCTTCTCTCTACGCAGTGTCGAATAAATTGCGTTTCGCCAATTATGCCTGCGCGCTCTTTGAGCGAGGCGCTTTTGCGATAAACTTAAGTACCTGTATATAATATATGACAGTATAGCGTGCAGGAGACGTTGAAGCTATCGATCGACGTTTGCGTATAATTGCGCCAAGGTCCTTTGAGATGGGTCTCAATTTTCTTGCACGGCAAAAAGAATGATTGTGTTTTCGTCAACCAAGTAAATTTATCAATTTGAAATCATCCAAGGCTAATTATAATCACAAGTCACTTGGTTTAAAGTAACACGTTGCTATCATAACCAACTGATTGGTTGGAATTCAATGCATAATTAAAATCTCGCGTGAAAATATTATAGGAGATCTCATATGTGATGTAGTAATTGAAATCTCCCATAATCTCATATATCTTATATATAGATCTCATATGAAATCTCAATACTAATTTCAGACATATGAGATCTATGTGAGATCTCATCTGCAATTTTAACAACAATAATAAATAATTTATTGTTAATTCAAAAGAATCAATAAATATAGTATTGAATAAACAAATGAAATTTTATAAATATCTTTTATTAATGTTATTATTTTATCGGCTCTTTTTTCCGTATAAGTAATGAAACTTGCAGATGAGATCTCATATGAGATTGTGGGAGATTTCAATTACTATTCTCATATGAGATCTCATATAACATTTTCACGTGGAATAACTTTTTTATGATATTATTTAATGTTATTGGATTATCATATTCTTTTACCTTTTCCATCGACAACCAATAAAAAGCAACAAAATTCAATCCCATTCCACTTACCAAATCAAAAGCTTCGAAATTCTTCTCTCTCACCGCTGCTGTACGTCCCACATATATATACGCTCAACAAATACTGCACTAGCTGCGCTGCGCAATAAAAGCGCGGCCGTATTTACATTCAACTTTGAGCGATCTGTAACACGCGAGGCTGCCGGCGGTGCGCAATATTTCCGCCTGCGTGTTCACGGTACGCACGGTATAACGGCGGTATTAGAGCCGGCGGGGGGCGGCGTCGCCGCGCCGAGCGAAAAAGGATTTTATTTTGCGATGTTGCTGGTGGCAGAGAGATTGTCGTGCATTTTTTTATTAAGAAGAGTTTTTTAGGGCGTTATGGTTGGTTTTGTGAAAGAGGATGGTGTGATAGTGTATGTTGGTGTAGTTTGGTCGAAGGGCTATTTGTAATTAATATAAGGTGATTTTCAGGGTTCATACGTTGAGGTAATTCCCAATCGAAATGTTCAAATAGTTTTCAGTGCATGAAATGCAGTGTGTAAAGATGGATATTTAGCTTTCTGAATATTATAAGGGTATATGGCGGTATTGTAAGTTGTAATTGGATTCGTAAAGAAAACATGACTTGTGTGTATTATTCGTACTGGATAATAATTATTATACTCTATTAAATACAACCATGAAAATCATATTATGTTTTGACACTTTTTAAAAAGTCAAACATTCTTCAACACTAGCATAACAGTGATCCGCTCTTTAAAAAATGATGGCCGGATGTTGTGAAGCATTTAAAGATGGATTTTGATTGGTCTGTAAGGAATAGGCACGCAGTTTCGGTACTTCTGCTACATTTGAATTTTTTAAATTGAATTTTTATTCTGAAAACTATTTAAAACTAAATAATTTATATAAAAATAGTGTAGA
>JAPYZP010002126.1:0-14279 GCA_030522985.1 Torymus sinensis
TATAGGATTTTCAAGAAAAAAGATTTACTTTTTCAACTACAATTTTATACTTGAAATTGCATGCACAAAATTGTCGTTTTGCGCGTTAATGGGTTAATTCAGGGCACATCAATAGTAAGTACTTTGTCTCGATAAACTCAAAGAGTTTGTTTCTCGTTAAACTGTTTGTGTGTAAAATCTGCTTTGTTATGGCTTGAATGAGCAGTGTTATGAATCATCGGCTGAGAGAAAAAACAACTCGGCCGCGCGCTAAGAAAGGGGACAATGCGTAATGTTTGCATAATGAAAAAATCACTTTGAGAAAGTAAAAATAATACTAATAAAATGAGAAATAAAAAATAATACTGATTCTGAATTGAAATGGTCCGTCATGTCATACTCTCGACGTATTGGATGCATAAAGATATAGGTTAGTCGATCAATGAATATACTTAAGACCTCTCACTTTTAACTAAAGTATATAGATCACAGAGATCATTCAAAAATTAGATTATGTATATATAACAGGGGGCGTAGCTCAGATGGTAGAGCGCTCGCTTAGCATGCGAGAGGTACCGGGATCGATACCCGGCGCCTCCAAACACTAAATATTTTATATATCTTTTTGAGAACATAAGTATTTTATTTTAATAATTAATATCATTTAAAAACTACTATTTGCACTACAAGAGTATGGAATTTATATTTAGATATAGGAGAAAGCAAAAATAATGTCAATTTAGTTCCTCGAATAGCTCTACCACTACTATAAAGTGATCCACCCAATCATTAGTCCTGTTATACAGAGCTAAAGAGCCATCCCATGATCTCAATATTCCTTACTTGTATGTACAAAAAAAAACAAAATCAAGATGTATATGTTTCCGTTACACCAGTTATCGAAATAATTATTTTTATGACGTTCGAAGGGATTTTACGACATGATTACGATTCCCGAAGTATCCTTCCGAGCAATCTCTCACAAACTAAATAACTCGCAAGTCGAAATTGCACCGTGTGCAATTTGCAACTATACCGAACCAGCGCTTGAGGCGATTATACCCATTCCTCCAGACTCTCACTATGACGTTTATTTATCTCTGAACTGTTCGAGCAACTGTGCGGTTCCGCGATGCAACCCAAACACAGGGCATTCAACCTCCTTTAACTGCCGAAATTCTTCGGCATTGCACGAGCTGAAAAACTGCGAAGACGGCAGAGAGGTAAAGTTTTTGTTAGACCTCGAGTAAAATCGTCAGCAAAATCCCCGGGGAGACATACATATGATAACAGTCGCTTAACGGTTCTCCAATTGCGTGTTACTGAGATATTTCCGTTCCCCGGAAGACCGTCCCTCACGGCTACATCGACAGTAGCGATTTGTTATGTACAATCTCTCAGGTGTGAATCGATGTGGCGTCGACCACAGATTTCCGACTGTGGCGCGGGCTTTCATAATCAAAGGTAACTTTATGATTGCTCGCGATCATAAACATAGACCACGTTGAATACATCATTTCTCGTGCTCACACTCCCAAGGTTTTTGTCTTTCTCCTACCTTATCACAATAAAGTTTTGGATTATTTGTAGAAAGAAAAGATCGCTTCCGAACGTTATTGCTATATGTATTTACAGTGATAGAAGAAGCTATTTTTCTTTTGATAATATCTATAGCGGGGAAAATATCAGGTATATATCTAACCTTCACTTTTAATAGTGAGTTATTATGAATTGGTAAATAATTTTTTAATTACTTACGTACGGTGATACAAGTGTCGAAAGAATTGTAAGTACATACCTGAAACAAAAATACAAATAGAATGTTAATTTTCCACTCTTAAAAGAACAATAGCTGGATGTTGTGAAGCATTTAAAGATTGATTTGGATTGGTCTACAAGGAATAGGCGCGAAGATCCGCTACTTCCGCTACATTTGAATTTTTTTTAAATTGAATTCTTATATTCTTAACTATTTAAAACTAAATAATTAAATCAAAATATAATCAAAAGATTAATTTTTTGTTTTAAAAAATGAACTGATTATCCTATTATTTAAACTAATTAAAATGAAATAATAATGAAAAATTATATTCATAACCTCAAAAACAAAATAAGCGCGCAGCGCGTTTGGATTTTGCTAGTATAACTAAAAAAGTTATAAGTTATTTTATAAAAAATTGTTGAATTTCTTGAAGATCGTTTGAAGATATAATAATATATGTATCGAGCCAATTGTAAATTGTAAAATTAATATCACTGGAACATAAGCTAATATAATAACTACATATTGAGTAAAAAATAAAAGTTCCATATAAAATATTAAAGAAAAAGAAATGTATATCGTATAATAGAACAACCAAATTAACAAAGAGAAGAATTATTAACAAAGACAGTCTTCAAGATACTTTATGCAATTCAAACATTTGGGTTTTACCAGAACCTTATCATTGTGCGAAAAATGGCGACCGATGAACTTGTTATCAATATCTTGAAATGTGTAAATGTTGCTACGTAATATTCTTGGAATTTCTTTTTATAAAGTAATCAAAAAATCTCATAGATAAAAATTATTTAAAAATACGATTCATATATATTTTTACCTAATAAGAACAAACAGAAAAGGTAGAGAGAATGTTCGTACAAATTACGAGATAGGTACTAAGCTTGTACTTCCGATGAAAATTAACGCGCGTTCGCGAGATGTGCAGTCTTCGTAAAACGAAAAAGTAAAAAAAAAGGAGAGAACAGACGAAAGAGAAGTAGAGGCGAAAAAATAAAAACGTCCGAGGGTGGTAAACGACTCTATGCGAATAGTTTGTTATTTCAACTCAATGAAACTCACATTCTCCCACGATATTCGTGTGTTCTGTCTTTAACTTTTCTTTAACTATGAATGGATTTTGTTTTGGTTACTTCATTCTCTTCATCTATTATCTATTATCTTAAATTTGCAGATTGAAAAATGTCTTATAATATATATTTTTAAAGATTTGTTTATATTATTAAACGCAGTGAGAGGAGGAAACCGGACGTTAGACAAACTGATGTAATATTTAGCGTTTTATTTCCAACGTTTCGGGGGTTTTTGAAAAGCTACAAAAGTTATAGACGTTAATATTTACAATAAATAGAGGTGACGACGGACGGAGTAAAATTCAGGAAATAAAAATAAAATTTCCTAAAAAACTTACGAAGCACCATTTGACTCGTCGATTGTAGATTGAATACGACAATAAAACGCTGAATACGAGATTGGTTCGTCTAACGTCCGTTTAATTAATTATCTCATCTTAATTCATTCAATTAATTAGTTGAATAAATTTCCAATCCTCTCTTAAAGAAATGATGGATAAAAACTGTTTTCACAGTAAGACTTATTTGATTGGTTGTTAAATACAAGATTGCAATACGGCACTGAAATTTGAAATTTGTTTTTTTGTACTTTTAAAAGTGTAATCTTAAAATTTATTCCAAAAATCAAAATATAAGTTACCAAATTATAAAAAGATGCTTTTCAATAAACAAAAAAAGGTTATACTTATATTTAAAAATTTGGATTTGAAAGCATTTTGAACAGAAAAATAAAGTGTGTGAATCTTGCTATACGATAAAGTCGTCTCTACTGAACACTGATATTGACTTTATCGGGGGTAAACAGCGTATATGTTGCTTTGTTGTACGCCTATATAAAGACTTGTAGTATGTATAAGCTTTTTAGTTTACTCTGAACTTTCAGTTGGATTAGAATCAAAAAGTTGGACTAAAATGAAATCACTATATTTCGCTTTGTTGTTACTAATGACTATAATTTTTATTACATCTAGTGAAGGTAATGTGAACATTTTTTATTTATTGTTAAATTATTATTCAGTCTCCCTGGTAGAAATTACTCTATGGGAAATGGCCGGGAAAATAATAAATAGCTAGTAAAAATAGCTAATTTCTGGGCAGTGATGAAACGATTTTTCCGGTAATATTCTCTATTTAATAGATTCAACGCAACCTTAAAATGTTTGTACTAAATTTTCTCTGTAATCTGATCATGTATTTAAAAACAAATATTAAAAAAAGATAGCTAACCAAAACTTAAACACGAATTATTGGTATTTAATTCGTTTATAATACTGTTTCAGGGGATACAAACGAAAACAATGATTTTTCCGTTTGATTCTGTGTCTCTTTCACTCCTCGCCATCATAGCAAGCCACTTATTAGCCATTTCCTAACTAACAAAACTGGTCAACTTTAATATCTTTTAAATACTCATAAATAAGCTAATGTAAATTTGTGAAAAAAATGAATCTATTATTCTGTCTATTAAATGACCGAAAAAATCGTTTCATTCATCGATAAATAGAAATGGCCAAGAAAAGTGTCTAGTTTTTTGCGATTATTGGGGAAACCACCAGCTATTTATTAGGTAAATAATGAAATCGATTTCTACCAGGGCTGTAGAATATTAAAAAAAAAACTTATAATTAACCCTTTCGGTCATACTGTTCTTTAGCAGTAGACAGAAAAATATACATTTTTTGTTAATTTTGTGAAACAAATTAGGAAAAATGCAAAAACAGATCAATCAAAACAGGTACGATAACTTTACATCATATTTGCTGAAATATTAAAGTATTTAACATGAAACACAGTTTATATAATCTTAGAAATGAAAAATAAAAATTATTTAAAAAATAACTTTGAAATCCTCTGTAAAACACCTGGGACTACATGGTCCGCGTTGAGTCAGTATTACTAATATATTATTAGTAATATGATTATTAATTATTGGTATAAATCGATCATTGAAACTTGTATTTAATAAGTTTATAGAAATATACTAGGTAAACAGTTTATTCTTTTAAAACCACAAATTGGATGAAAATTTTTTAATTTTTCGACTATCAAAAATCGTGTATACTAAAATATCTTTTAGTTGTATTAAAACTATAGTGCTTCTTTAAATTTTATTCAATTCTTAAAGTTGGTCTTATATTGTTCGAAGAATGAAACTTGACAAATAAAACAAATTCAGTTGCCCTGCGTAATCCCCTAATACGTCGTTCTTCAAAATTTCGAGACAAAAAAACGATGACACCTTTGTTTATTCTTGGAACGAAATTTGGTTAATTTTCGTTAATTTTCGTTTCAAAAATAAAAAAAGGTGTCGTCGTTTGTTCATCTCGGAACTTCGTAGAATGATGTATTACAGGACTACGCACGGCAACTGAATTTGTTCAAGACGTAAATCGCTATTCTATTATTATATTACTTACTTTTACTTGTCCCGCCGATAAAACAGTGTTAGTATAGTGTGACACCCCCTTAAGCATCGATAATTAGAGGAGTCAATTATCGAATTTCGATTTCGAACCTCGAACAAAGTAAAACGAAAGGCGAAGGGTGGTGCACGCAGCGCGCTAATTAACGCCAGTCAATTCTAAAATAACCAGTTGAAATAGCAACCACAGTTCGTCTTTTCTTCACTCCTTTTGAGATTCGAGATTAACTTTGAGATTCGAGATCAGCTCACGAAAATTGATGTTGAACTCGAATGCTAAAATTATATAAGGGACTAGCGTTAATGAGCGTGCTACGTGCGCCACCATTCGTCTTTTTTTCACTCTTTTCGATTCCACTTTTTGATATGACTGAACGTCTAATTTCACACTATTTATGTTATATTTCAGAATATATTCTCGAAGTGAACATTTAAAAAAATGGAACTTGTTTATCTAACATAAATTTACGATTACACGAACCGTGGCATCTTTTTTTCAATTTAGTTGTTAATTTTGCGATATCCCATAAGACTAATGTCAAATTTTAATAGCAATAATTCTCTAATCATTCTCGTAAGGCCACTGAAATGTTGCATAGCGCTTTATATATCATATTTAATGACTATCAAATTTTGAACAACTTCTCACTATTTTTGTCTTGTATCCAGTACACCCACAAACCAATTATCTGTTGCATTTCTATAAACTTATTAAATAAAAAATAAAAAAGAACAAACTCTTATAGCTAATTATTTAGTATTTTATAGCTAATTATTAGTATTTCAAGTAAGAACTTATTTTTTACACTGATTGTATAGCCATCCATATAATCTTAAGTTTTTAGTCAACTGGAAAAGATTTGTGACCAAAAGGGTTGAAATATTGTCATGCAAATTAGAGGTTTCTTTATCGTAACCAATGGATTTTTTTACAGCACGTTCAACATGTAACTTAAGGGATTGCAGCTTGTACTGCATGATTAAAGTATGCGATAGAAGTCGTTGCGTTTGTGGTGACATATATAATCCGGCACTGAACATACCTCCTATGTTTTAATGTAAGCTGTAATGTTTACGAAATAATGAATTAATAAATAAATTACTTATTTGGGCAGTTCATATTATATTATAGTATCCATTATTTTTTTGTCCTAAAAAATAAGAGAAGAAATGATAGAAATGTTCTATACGAACATTTGGAACCGAACATTATTTTTTTTTTAAATGTGTTTGTTTGGTGTGTGTGTGCATGCGTGCGTGTGTACGTGTGTGTGTGTGGGTGGGTGTGTGTTTACATGTGGGTGCAATTGTCTGTAACATTTCAGGTTTTAAAAATTTAGTAATTCCTCCCAAGGTACCTCCTAATAAAATTTTACGAAATTTAAAATGAATCTATCCAAATTCGTCGAAGCTAAAATAAAAAAGATTCAATTCAAAATACTTTATAATTACTGAAATTTTGTTGAAAATATTTTTGTTCGTTATTTGAAATATTTGTCTATGTATAGTATATTGATTCTCACCATGCAATATATGAACAATTTATTTAAAAAAAATATATATATATATATTTTCGACCTATGTAAATCATAAAACCACCTTCAGTTTCTGCAATCTAAAGTTCTCTTTCCTTCCAATGAATTCTACTCCAATTAATAATGATATCCTATCCCTCCGATTTCTTCTATAATCCAATTACTCCTTCATAAATTTCGTATAGTAGTCGTGGAAAATGATAGAACGATAGCATTTATAATAAGATTACTCCCTAACTAGGTGGCCATAAATACAGAAAAAAAATCCATGCATTTTATTAAACTTTACATTCATTGGGATGTAAAGAACATGAAAGTGAATGAGCACAGAAAAGAAAACTCTGAAAAGAAGATCAAGGTTTAGGGCACATCTTGCGCCCGCGCCACGCTGCAAGACTCGACCTTTATTATTAATGCGGCGATAAGATCGACGAGCATTAGAGGAAATGCATGGCTTGCGGGTATAGCAAACGTCTCTTTCTTTGTCTCTTGGTCGTCATTCATCTCGGGTGACGTGGTACGATCTGCCGGTCGCCGGAAGATTCTCGGGCGCTGAGCCCGCAGATACCGCTATTACAACGCAGGTGGCTAAATGACGAATTGAGCCAGGGCATTAACGCTGACGAGGCGCCATGTTCCGATTATGCAATATGCACGTCCGTCTGTCATCCACACGTCGATCGCGCACGATTCTTGCGAGACCCGTTGCGCTCCTTCGCGATTAGCTATATGTGCTTTCTCTCTCCCTCCCGCGAGTTTTACAATTCTTTGGCTTTGCCGAACTAGCTATATTTTTTTAGGAAGGAGAACAATATGGGACTTTGTAGAACCGTAAGTTCTGGGGAATCCCAAAAGGCAACGAATATGCTTTTCTTCTGCAGACGTTAAGTAGAATACGTGTTTCTTTAAATGATATTGTGATAAACTTAGTACATTGTATGTAAAGTAAATAAAAATGGAAGAATCATGTTAACTAAATTACTGTTACTTAATTTTCTGTAAAGCAACTTTTTTTACCACAATACATTATTGGTGAGTGAAACAGTATGTATAATCAAATAAGAATAAAGAATATTGCCTTGTTTTCATTCCCAATTTTAAATGACACCTCAAGATGCAGCCTCTTGTCGGAAACATATGTGTAACTTCTATAAAATACAGGTGAGTGCTCTTATATAATTGTGGTTTTTACTAGAATTCAAGAATTTTCTAAACGTTTCTGCTATTTGTACAACAGATTTATGTACACAAAGTATAGACATATATAACGGGATATAATTTCTCTAGTCAGGTATCAAAACAAAACAGACATCACAGTAACGTGTTTTGGAACTTATACTCTCAATCAATGTAGGTACTATGTACCTACATCTGTCGTACAAATAGCGTCAGCCTTTCTAAAACGTATACTGATATAATTGTAAGTTTTTAATGCCGCAAAATTAATAGTAGTTTTTGTCACTAGAGCGTAAAGTTGAACTTTACGCACCAAGTGATCAACACGCACGAGGGTCGGCGCAGCCGGAACGAGTGTTGGACGATCACGAGTTCGAAAAGATTTCGCCCGCGAAAAAGAAATTTTTCTCAGTGTGGTACAAATAATATTATCCTATCTTTTATAAAAAAAAATGTTGAATCGCTGCATCTAAAATTTTTAATTAAATAAAGTACCTATAAAAATATCGCCATCCAACTCTTTCAAAATAACAATTTCCCTTCTTCGTCATCGATTTTTCCGTAATCGATCCCATCATATTAACTTCAGCTTGCCGAAGCATACTTTGCGTATATAGCCCCATCGAGGATGCCGTGTATAGGTTCGCGCGCGAGCTCGGGAATCGCTTCTGCAGGCGCGTCTCGGCCGCAGGAATCCGCGCAAGAAACCGGCGAGGCAGCGCTTTTTGAACTGGCCTTGCCAAGGTTGGCATCTTCTCGGAATTGCGCGTCGCTCGCACTATGGCCATACGGCTCGACTCTCTCTCTCTCTCCCTCTCTCCCGCTTTCTCTCTCTTTTCCTCTTAGCGTGGCGAAAAATTCGCGCTCTTCTCTACTTTATTACAGCTGGAATGTGACGTGTCACGTACCGCCTGCATTTTCATATCAGACGACTTTGGAGTTTGATCGGTTCGATAAAACGATGTATGAAATTGCATCTTTCATAAATCTAATTCAAGATATTCCTGTAGATATTACTTGTAAATATTACTTACACACTGTCAGAAAACTTGAATATATATATAGGTATGCAATGTGTACGTTTGAAAACGCAAAATGTCAACACAATATAATACATATGGAAGTTTTCTAACAGTGATATCAGTGTTACATTATCTTAGGAATAAAGGTTTTTAATTAAATATATGCAAATGAAGATTTTGAAAAAAAAATTTCGACAAAATACAATTTATCGCTGTATGCAATCTCCGGAGACATTTACAAGATAACATCATTCGGGACTATTAAACGAGAAATTACTGGCAACAAGCACTAAAGTCTCGGCTTCTGAAAACTCGGTCCAGGCTTATTAATGTAAACCTGAGACTTCATCTCACACCGCTGTCGGCGCTTCCGCGTGTGACTCCGCTTTATTATCAAAAACCTGCCCTACGTTTTTCGTAATTCGCGCGGCGAGATGGCTGATTACCTCCTTACGGGCGAGCGCGCGCGCAGTAATTTCGAGAATAATTAAATGTTAATGAAAGCCTGCTCGTGGATGCTTTAATTAAAGAGCAGAGTGCTTCGCTCGCGCGAATTCCCATATTTTGGCGAACGAGGAAGAGGTTATTGAGGAAGTCGTAAAGATACTTAGTTTAAACACCGCGGAGGTTTGTTGAATTTCAACCTACACCATTAATTAAGGTAATTATTTATTGATTTTCAGCTTACTAAGCGATCGTTTGCCTTTGCTGTAAGAAACATTTCAATCATATAACGCATTAGCTTATTTTTTATTGCAAGAAAATTCTGTCAACAAAAATTTTTAATCGCCAGTTAACATCCATCAGTGAGTTGATGGCATATTTTAAAACAGGAAGTGTTGTTTTTATAGTCAACACGACTACAAACTAAATCGCGTTCGCCAGTAATAAATGAAGCGAATAAGTGTTGATAAGAGCAGGATGCAATGATTCGTGCTGAAAGCTATAACTCCCGGACGACGAAACTATACTCGGGAGGCAGTAACAACAGGAAATATAACGTCGGGTATGAAAAAAGAGAGAGAGAGAGAGAGAGAGAGAGTGGCATCAACCGTCTCGCTGCGGAGCCAGCCTCTCGCTCTCGCATGAGGCAGTACAATAAACAGTGCGTTTATCAGATACAACCGCACCAGTCCCATCCCAGCAATGGCTTGTAGCCGGTGTTCATACGAGCATTAGCGTTCAAACTGGATCGAGGATCTACAAGTCCTCGTCATTGGGATCGATGCCAAAGATCGGGACGATATTTACAGTCCGTTTGCGGTGCAACCAGAAATACGATCTCGGTTTGTCTTCATTGCATTATTTGTATAAAAACTACCCTATACTCGAGATGCAATCGATACCGTATAGCTGAAGATATTTTTCACGTACCGCCTCTCATTTATTTTTATTATGTCGCATTATATTACTTCGTTGATTGTTTATTTTCATTCTTGAAGTTGTAGTCGCCTCACCATATATCAGCACGAAGACCGCATAATTTCTCGATAACAAAGTGGTTACAAATCACGTTGCGGAAAAATCACTTATTACTGAGCACTGATCAATATCAAATGCGGTATATCGATTACAACGAACACACATGTCAATTTCAATGACAACTTTGTATATATTATTATTCTTATCTAAAATTAAGCTCTTGTAATCGGTCACATACATTTCTAATTAAATTTACAGATCATTGAGAAATGTGAAAAATATACTTAATCTTATAAATTATTTTAAAATATTTCAAAATCATCTTCACACAGAGAAGAGAAAATCTTTTTTTGTTTTCATTTTCTTGTTTATAGTCGCATTCCTCACATAAGTAGATAATAGCGACTTCAGTTTTTATTTAAAAGCAAAATATTTCTTCTATCCATTGTGGATCCCATTATTTTACTTTCGTGAAATTTTGCACTCGAGAGAGGCAATATAAACCGGACTATAAGGCTCTGGGTCGCGTGATTCCGTACTGAGGTCAGTAAACATGAGTATTACGAGGTAAACATGTCTTCACTCTATCGCTTCCCGAATAGAACTGATCATTGTCTTGTAATTTGTCTTGTATATTTGTCTTTGTGTTACATTTGTAACTTTAAATCTAACTTAAGACTGTCATTCTTCAAATATATAAAATAATAATTATGTTAGAGAAAGTTGTTACATTAATATAATTAAAAAATTAACACACCTACAAATATTTTTAACGATAAGAAGAAAATTAATCAAAAAATCATTTCTCTATGTATAAATTATTATTAATTAATACTTATGAATTCATAGCAAATCGCAATTTATGTTCATTTAATTATAAACTTAAACATAATTTAAATTTAGTTGGCGTGTTTATATACAGAACAAATTCGATGATATTTATATTACCTTGAATTAATTTCATATATTTTTATTAAAAACTAATTATTTTTCAATATTTCAGTGCAATACAAAATGCCATCAGTACCCTCTTCTTGCAAGTAAGCGTATTTCGCCAACGTCGGTATAAGCTGCGGTGTCCGAGCGGTTAAGGAGATGGACTTGAAATCCATTGGGTTCTACCCGCACAGGTTCGAATCCTGTCCGCAGCGAATTTTTTTTTTTTTTCCTCAAAATAATTTTTATTGTTTTGATAGATGGTGCAGATTAAAAATTTTAACACTAGCAATTTCTATATATTTTTATTATTATGTATAATAATACAAAATAACGTGCTAAGTGTTTCTGATTGTTGTCGAGGTTTACTACATGCCTGTAGTCTTGGGCCTGGCAAAAGTATTTTGTTTTATTTATTTGCAAGCTACGAATTTTTCAAAAAATAATTTTATCAATTAAATAAATATCTAAATACTTAAATTATTTAAAAATAAAAAATGTAAATAAATAATTTATTCTTACTAACATAAAATAGATATTTTCAATAAAATTATTCACAATGACTTTCGAAAATAACATTCATAATATAAGATATTATAATTTTTGCGTAACTATAGAAAGAATATCAAATGTCCACAGCTATTTTTACAGTATTCGCTTGTTATTATCAGCAAGTGCTTACGTTGGCACTCGTTTTGCTTATCAATAAAACGTCATCGAATTTTACAGGCAGGTGCAAGTCAGTCTTGATGAAAATGAAACTTTTAGTCAAAACAATTTGTTTGCATATTAATAAATTTTTCTTTGTATACCATTTTATATTAAATACTGATATTTGAGACTATTTAGAGTATAGCACATAGTACAAAAAAATCATTTAAATTATTCATTTTTTATTGAAATATGGATATTTTGCTACCGACATAAGCTAAAGAAAAAGATGTTTTGAAAAGAAATAGTAAGGCGTCAATTTTCTTGCATTAAAACAGTTTTAAATTAATCAAATAAAATGTGGGTAAGTATAATATATAAATAATATATCAAATTCAAAAAAATGTCATATTTTTCATTCGACAAATTGAATGACTTTTCTATTTAATAAAAACCACGAGTTTTTCAATAATAATGTGACAATTTTATCACTATAGAAAGTGAAGAAAGGTATTTAAGTCCATTTATATATTATATTATCTAAATTTGGTTGATTTTCCTATTTTGATTTATACCTAAAGCTTCATTCCTTAATTTACAAAAATATAATATACAATAATACACTACGGTATTGTAACTTTTAGACATTATGTTAAGATTAAAGTTTTTTTAAGATTTTCTGTCAGTGCACTAACTTGAAGAGTATTATTTCATAATAATCGTGTTTGAATCAGACGCAATTAATCAATTATAACGCTACTTCTTTTAGTATCACTTCCGGCGCTTTCTGGGTTCTTTTAGAATAGAAGATATACCATCCATATTTGGGTGTCTTTTTCTATTTTTTCCACATGTACTTAGAGGAAAATACGAAAATAATTGTCTTGGAATAGCTGACTCAGGTACAGTTTCGTTACTACAGTGTAAAACATAGTACTTAATTGCTTAGAAAAAAGCTCTCGCATTTGTAGTTACAAATGTATTCACTTTCTAGCCAGAATCAGCGCGTTTATTCACAAGAAGACTTCGAGCAATTCAACTCCTCGTCGTTTCTTTTTGATTAAGTTATTAGACTTTATCGGGACGATTTCCAAGTACAAGCCTCATCTCGTCGTGGCCGGGCGCTGCGGCAACTTACAGAATCGCATCAGGTGCGCATCAGCGCAACATCGCTCGTAGGTATATACACACGCGTGCGCGTTATCTCGAGTTTTACGTGTGTCTCCAATTGAAATCGGCGAGGGAAAAAAGAGGGCCAAGAAATCCCTGCGCCAGCCGTTTCGCACTCTCCGCGCAGATAGAGGATGCTAAACAAGGGACTAACGATCTGGCCGAGTGAGCGAGCGAGCCAGCGTACACGTCGTAGTCGTCGTTGTCGTGCGCCTCGCCTCGAATACGCGTAAATCCGCAAATTACAGAGCACCGGCAAATCACTTAAGGAGCGCCCGAGGCATGAGACGCGCGCACATGTATACTCTACGTATACGTATACGTGCGTGCATGCGTGCGGTAGCTCGAAGGGGCAGCAGCGGCAGCAGCAGCAGCGACGACGAAGGGTAGTCATAAGGCCGAGGCTAATGTCCCTAATGCCTATCATCTCGGATCATCTGCATCTCGCTCGCTCGCGAGAAAGAGAGAGAGAGAGAGAGAGACAGAGAGACGCCCTCGGTGCGCGCGCAGTGCAATACGCTCCCTCTCTCTCTCTCTCTCTTTCTCTCTCGCTCTCTCTCTGTCTCTCGGTGCGATGGATCGAGGTGCATTTAAGCGTAATAGGTGGTGACTGAGCGCGGGCTTTTGCTTTTACTTCATGCAGCTACGGAGCTGCCAGTGGCGCAAGTCTGTGAGCGAAGGCTTCGGTTCGACTGTAAAGAGAGTATAGGTTACCGGCAGTGGGGCTTGGAATATTTATGCTAAAAAGCTTTATTGCTCAAGCATTTTCCTCGAAAGATTTGAAAAGTTTTAAGTATAATAAGTGAATAATGATGATGAAAGAAGAAGATGCACATACTTTTTAAAGTCTCGCATTAAAAATAGTTTGTTAGAATAAAAATATGAAGTTCTAAATTTTGGAAGTCATATATGGACGATACTTTTATTTCAAAAGATACTTCAATTCTTTTATTGAAAGTAAGAACAAAAATGCATAGTATGGATATTTTGGACTGGCATATTTTAAATGCTTACTACTCTCTAAATCTGAATAAGTGAAAATACCACTTTTTCAATAAGTGAACGCATTTCTCACTTTTAAATAAGTGATATCCACTCTTTAATAAGTGAAAC